>HE670630.1:24313-35997 GCA_000313835.2 Heliconius melpomene melpomene | reverse complement strand
ACAGAGGACACACAGATTTCCCCAAATCCAACCCGTAGTATGTTTATTCTCCGAAATCAACCCTCGGAAATTGGCAGTGATTCCGTACTTACAGAAATTACTTTGCCCACCGCGCTAATTACATCAGACTGAAAACGTTAATGAATACTAATTGGATGGAAACTTTCTTAATTATTCCAATTTTCTGTTTTCTTTTGGTCGACGTTTTGTCTACTATAGTCCATTGTCCAAGATGTATTTCCGATTTTGGATTTTTTTTCCTGGTCAATAAGAATGAAATCTAAATATGGGTTTAGCTTTCTTTCACCTGTTATTATTTAATTTCATGAAAATATATACGTAGTATTGTAATCTCAAAAGTGTTCGCTTATTTTGTTTTCTTTATAATTTAAAGCAAAACAATTGTACTTAATTTAACATTAAATATAACTATTTTTCATTAAAATTTTGCTCTATTTCAAAATTCCATTATTTAATATTGTATTTCAAATATATAGTAACGTATATGCTAAAACTTTTAAATTATTTAAAAATAGTGAAGCTGCTGAATATTTAGTCTTTATTGTATTTTAATCGATTCATAAATAAAAAAGTACTATCAATATAGGTCATTATTTAAATTACTGTAAAATAACTGGTCATTGAATTGGGATCGAATCCACAATCGTCGCGTTACAGTCACAACCGCCGCTGCGCCACGGCGGCCTTAGCCTCATATACTCGTATACATAATAACAAATAAATAATAGAGTTCAACTTCCTTTTTTTTGTTTGAACAAAGTGATTTATTCCCATTAGGACATAATTAAAGTTTTTAGTATTTCCAACAAAAATTCTGCTTCCATAAATTTCCTTTTGCCAGCTAATTTAATATACATATAGCTATATGAAAATAGTAACATCTTATAAAGTAACTTTCAGATGGCGAGTTTGATAAAGCCCGGAAATTTAGTTTTAGTTGCTCTACCTCTGTGCCAAGTTCTAGATAATTTGCATACCAAATCCTTTTAAACCTAACTATACTTATAAACCGCACATTCAAAGTTTATAATATATTTTTATTAAATAATTTAAGTTATAGTTATATTCATATCAAAGAATTTTATAAAATAGCAATAATGCAATAAATACATTCCAATTTAGAAAGATTATAAAGATAGACAAAATATTTATATGTAAAATTTTTCTTCTTTTGCGTGAGGAAAAATAAAAAATATGTAAATATAACGACGAACTGGATATCTAACGCACAATCATCACTTACACAATGTCTTTTCATGCCAGGATAGTATTGCCATAAGTAATAATAAAATTATCGTTGAAAAAATTATATATTACCATTATAAACATTAAATGCGATAAAAAATATATTTTTATTTCTTCGCTCTGGTGTCGAGAAAAAGTGCGGCGTTGAGTTCCGCCACTCAACACGTAATGCCTCCAAAATTCGGCTAAGTCCAAGTCTTTCCTCTAACCTGCAAGATAGCTCTAGAAGCTGAAAAAAACATTTCAATATTATTTATGAATATATATAAACATAATCAATTTGCCGATATGATCTGAACATATTAATTAGTGTTAATTATCGTAATGTTAATGATTGTTTTCAACCTTAATTAATACAGATATAGTATACACCACAAGCCATCTCCTGCGTACATGTGTGCTAAATAATAAATATTCTATTACTATTATATAGCAAAACTTCATTGCAACACCGTCGTATGTACTAATCTGACAATACGCTATGTTTAAGGGTTCAAATCCCACTTAATTTTTGTAATTTTTGTCCTTCACAGAGCCTTAGCGCACTATGAGAAGTAAGGAAGTAAAACAAATTGTAACAGACAATGGTGTAGCTACTTACTAACTATGTGGGGCCCGCATGAGGGCCTGGGCAAGGGCCCCGTGTGCGTATAGTAAAGTCAGAACTGGTCCCTTAATATATAGGTGATATTTCGTAAATGAGATGATGAAATGGAACAGAATAATCCATCACGATGATGATGATGTGAACCATTCAAAACTATTGAGATACTATAATAAAAATCTATATATTCAAAGAGCCACAGATTACTTACATAAAAAAAAAACTTTTATATACTTCCCCTTACTAAAGAGTTTCACTCGATTAGTCCTACAACATTGATAGAGCGATCTCCAGATAATAGGAACGTAAATATATTCAGTGATGATTACCGGATCTAATTTATTCCTATCCCTATCTAAGTATCTACTGTTCAATGAACTTGCAAACTTGGCCCATATCTGGAGGAAAGATCGTTTCCAGCCTAACTTCGATGTTTGGTACATTTCGCTATTTTCATCTTATCTATGTATTTTGTAAAATTAGTGACGTTATATATACTCTCATTGGTTTTGCTTTACATATATATGTACATAATAGAAATTCAATTAGTAGTAGTACTAGTAATTGAACTAATTGATTGATATGTATAGTTAGTTATAATATATGCAAAGAATACAATAATAATGACTGCTGAAGGCGTCGTGGCGCAGGGGCACAAAGCAAATGTCGGCGTTGAGTTCCGCCACTCTTTTGAGTGCTTTAAAAATTCGGTGGAAAGTGGGGAACGGTGTGTCTTAACACTAGGTTTCCTCTGCAGCTTTTTACTTTCTCAATGTAATCCATTTTCCACTTTACTATAATATTCGAGACATTGCATTGCATACTTTGTAATGTTAGATTATTTTTGACTTAAGCCTAGGGACTTTTTGTCGATTTTGTTGATGTTTTTTTTATATTTAAAAATTAACTGTTACAAGTACAATAAAATATTTAGTTGTTTACCTTTTCTTTTTCATTATAATGTAATAATATTCACAAATATTTTTATTATTGAGATATAAGCTATACCTAAAAAATACCGTTTATTCACATGAATACACACATGAATACAGAGAAGTAATGCATACATTTGTGAACACATAGGTAATGCTAACGCTGTCTATATCACCAATAAAACTCATGTACTCAAAGATAGCGGATTCAATTGTATTCAAGTCGTTTTCTCGTCTAATTTATTCCACTCCTAATCCTGTTCAATGAACTTGCAAATTTACTTGAGTGCCGAGCTATACTTACTTACTCATAGCCCTTTCCAATTACAACATTCAATATAATACTTTATTCCATTTAAAATCTATTGATGAGGTTTAAATAAACTTACTTCAATCTTCATTTTTGGATTAAATAAGGTTATGTAAAATAGTGTTTTTTAACGTATCAATTATTATTTATTGTTGATTATATGTTTCATGTATATACACATTTAAATAAGATAAACGTATACAAATATAAAAAATATATATAATTTCGTTTATTTTAACTATCATTTGCCCTTGAAACTTTTTTACTATAGCTAGTTTTGCTATCAGCTTCACGCTGTATCACGCACACAGAGGAGCAGGAGGAGCAGCACGCAGAGGGAACCTAGTGTTAAGACACTCCGTTCTCCGTTGTTTTTTTTTATTATTATTTAGTTTCACTATATAGACCTATTTAGTACCTACCAATAGGAGTCGAATTAAGACCCCGTCGACTCTCGAATTCGATTTTATTTATTGAATTAAGACACTACTTAATAAATATATTAATTACTTAGAGTATAAAGTTTCTTACTGAATTTGGTATTAAATTCAATCAGAGAGCATTGACGTCTCATGCTATTATAAGTTCGGAAAACCCTTAAGCGAAATCCTTTAACTCCTAAACAATTGATTTAACTTGATTAATCTTAGCCAAAGTTTGTAATTACTAATTCAGTAATCCCTCTCAATGCTGGCACGTAAATGGAAAGTAGTAAGATGTTTTAGAGAATGATAATTTGATAAACATTTTTATTTGTTTGTTTTGTTGAAAAGCTAAGAAAACTTGAACTATGTATCTTCCTTATAATTCCTGTATATAATTCCTTAATATTCCTGAGCTCCCACTCACGAGCTCAAATTTTGTCAACGTGTAATAGGCTCTGGAAAAGGATTAAGAATCAGTTTTTCCTGACAAAAATAAATCAGCTTCACGCTGCAGACAGCAGAGTAAGCAGAGGGAGTGTTAAGACATGTCGTTCCCCATTACCAGTACCTTCTCATCACCACCATCACCAATCATTAACACAAAAAAAATGTGAGACTTTTAAATAAAATAATTTCCAATTCACATAAAAATATATATTTAACAATCATTTAAACTTTTCAACACACTGTGGATGCAATTGCTGTAATCGAAAATGGGGGTGCACAAAACAAATAGACATCTATTTGTATTCGCAGAGCAGGTAATTACAAAGCAGATAAATTATTCTACCCTTATTGGGTGATTGGACGCACACAACGGTCCTTGTGTGAGACTATCGTTGTGCCTGAACGTAATAGCAACGGGTTGTGTATCGAAAATAAACGGGTACAGATATATGCGATGAAGATGTTTCTTATGAGTCTATCGACAATTATCATTTAGACCGTTTATTTTGGAAATGGTTTAAGTCTATTTAAAAAAAATCAGTCAAATGCGAGTCGAACTCGCATACCGAGGATTCCGTATCAATTTCCTTGTAACCTTAAATTTTTCTGAATCGAGACAAAATGTTCTAACACCACTTTAAAAATAAACTGTTCATTTCATGCAATTGATATTACAATATATAGAAAAAAATGCATTTTTGTATCAAAAAAAAAGACAAATTATGGTTAAATTAGGCGGAAAATTAAGAGATCGTTGATGTTGATGGCTGTAAGCCGAGGTTCGCGTCCCGAAGGGGACGATTTGCCGCCAGTAACATCCTCCCAAGCCAGGTAGTGCTTAAGTACTACCTAATGTTATATTGTTAGATTAATCAGGTTTATTTTATAATTAAATAAAATAACTTTTATTAACATAACATTTTCCAAGGTACACTAGCGAATAATTTTACTTTTGTAAATATACCTACTTCCACAGTCTATTAGTGAACTGTGTCACTGAACTCACAATACGTACAATTTCTACAAAATTAAGATAAAGAGCAATAATGATTTGTATATCCCTGACTACTGGTCTTTGTATACATTTGAAGTGGGTCGTTAACGAGGGTCGCACAAAGGACTCCCGGGACTGTTCTATTCGGTACGAAAAATAACCCTCAAGAGATTAAAACTACATGTACGAGTATATTTTAATTGCGTAAGTACCATTTATTATAATAAAAGTTCAGGTTTGAGTTTTATATCTGGCTAAATGCAAACGTAATTTATATTCTATTTACACGATTTTTATCAAAATACCTACCTATATTGTTTTGTTACACAAATATATAGTGTGGTCCAAAAATTTACGCTAGCTAGATTTAAATTAGGCAGTAAATACAGTTATTAGTCTTCTAAGATTGTACTTTTTTAATGAAGTAAATAGCCTTCACGGCTTTACTGCATATACATACTTTTTTATCGAATCTTTTGATGACATTTCTGCATAATACTAGCTGACTACTAGAGATTAGGATTTTTTTTAACTTTTTTCTCTTGTCAATTTCACTTGCATCGCCCATCATATATAACTTTTTCATCATGAATTTCATAGTCTAGTTCTAGTCATAGTTCGATTCAAAAGCACTCATAAATACGCAGCAAAATAACGTTCTTCTACTTACTAGTAGAACTACTGTTCTCTATTGTTATTTGAATAGATAATAAAATAGATATTGAATAGGTGAATGCTAAAATGAAGCTCTAGTCACCCTACCTTGATCCCTCTGCCTGTAGGTGGAATAGAGTGTAAAGTTAAAAAAAAACTGTCAAATGCGAGTTGGGCTGGCCCACTGAGGGTTCCGTACCAATATCATGATTGTAGTTCAACGTGAACTACAACTTATAAGAGTTGACAAACTTATCATAAGCTTAAACTTGTCAACTTTTTTAGGTTGGCCACAGGTATATGTACCTTATTTTGCATGAAATTAACTACAAAAATTAGTTAGCAGTATTTTTCTTCTATGAAATACCATAAAAATTAACTTTTCAGATTTTGTTCTTTTTTTTTATATATATAAGTTCTCACTTTATATCAAATTTCATAGCTGGAAAGCCCACTGGAAGAACATTATAGATTTGATTGTGCGGCGAATTTATTAAAAAATACATCAAAAACGATGCATAAGTGCTCGTAACTTTTGATTGCCTTGACTTAGAATTTTTATGAATTGAATTGAATTGAATTTTTATGTGCTCTAAGGGACCATAGACATGAATATTTCTTAATTTCATTTAATTTTAGCTTAATACCTCGTGACGTTAAGATAATTAGCATTGCCATATGTGCAGATAAGCATCAAAAGTGATCCTATAAGGGTTTTCCTTTTGAGGTACAGAACCCTAAAAAAAATATAACACAAGTTATACGAAGGTATTATTCTGAAAAATATTGCAATATAATTGGTTCATTTCAGAATAAAAGAGAAAACCTTGTTATGATATAAAATTCTGGGATTCTTTGATGATAATACTGTTGCAGTCCTTTTTTATTTCTACGTGATATTGATGAGGCGGGGAATGGGTGTGACATTTTACTTAGTTCGCTATTTTTGTACATATAAAGATAATATGAGCTTGGTGGCACAACCTAATGCTGAAATTGTGAAACTAATCCAATATTCACACAACACAACCATTTTCACATTCTAGCTTCTAGCTGCGATAGTTTAACAATTTTTACTATGATATATATTTAGAAAAAATAATACAAAATGTTAAGACGAGAAGTAGAAAAAGATAAATTTCAAAAAGGAAAGTAATTTAGATATGCATGACCAACATAATACATATATAGTCAACAAACAAAATACTTTCAAGAATATAGAGGGAAAAAAATTAAATACTATCCTGCACACTAAGGAAAAAAATAGGTAATTTAGTATTAAGATTTTCCTTTCTACACTTTCCGCCCATTTTTGGAAATATTTTTTTACCTCGAGAAGGAATCGAACGCACAAACCACGTTTACAAGTCAGACGCTGTTCCGCTGCGCCATGAAAGCCTCTCCAGTTTCTAACATTAATGGCAGTACTTAAATTATATTAAGGTTCAATTAACATAATGAAGTGTCACGATCGAGTTCTGAACTTGTGCCAATTGTGGAAGCTCTTGTTTCCGCGCAGTTGTTATCAGTTGCTTGTGAACTATGACAGTACTGTGGCACAAATGAGAATTAGAAGCGAATATTAAACCTATTTTGCTTATCTATGGACCAAAAATATTATTCTTTAATAAATATATAAAAAAATATATATAACTAGTATGTTTATTTTAGTATCAGAGGAGAACTAAGTGGAAAACTATATAATAAGACAGACATGACGTATACAAATGACTTTTGTTTTAAATAGGATAATTTTTGGAACTTTTATTTATGCATTATTTAAAAAAAATGTGTCATAACTGACATAATTTTAATTAATAACATAAGTTAATCATTAAATTATTTATTTATAATATTTTTTTTTATTAACATAAATCTTGGTAGTCCGTATAACGCGTAAGTTTATATCTTTATCGCCTTCCGACTTCCTCTCGCCTAAATGTCGAAACATCTCTACCAGGTAACTTATAAGTTACAGGTAAGTATAAGATATTGTCCAACTTAGTAGTAAATTATTGTAAACTTTACCCAAATGGAACAGATATACAGGACCTTTAAAGGTAAAACACGTAATTACACGTAATAAATAATCTATATAGAAATACCTGTATTCCCAAGTAGTTCTTTTGTTATTGTTTGTGTATGAAAGCTGAATAAGCAAATAATTCGTGCATATTCTATAGAATGCATTGACTATTTATTTTAATGCTGTGCGTTTGAAAAATTGTTTATTATTACTTTTTAGCGTTACGCTTTAACCGCATTTAGCAGGGTCGGCAGAGGGATCCTAATGTTAATACACTCCATCCCCCATTTTCCTCTGAATTTCCGAGACCAGAGCGAGGAAATGACAAAATAAATAATTAATTGCCCCAAGTGGGAATCGAAGCCACAACCATCGCATATACAGCTACACGCTTGTGCCAATGCACTACATCGGTCTCTGTACATATAAATACATATATTAAATTGTGAGTATATTATATCGATTAAAAGATCGCATTAAGAAATGCTTGCTTGCATATAAGCGCTTATATTTTAGTTGTCGAGCAAATACTGTTAAGAAAACATTTTCACAATGTCGCCACAGCAAGTTTATCTAAACGAGACACTTTAGCTTCCCTTCCCGTGTGCAAAATATTAAATATATCTAATAGGATCGGGCAAAAATAAATTAAGTATGTTCATAGAGAAGCCATCGTGATGCAGTGCATCAGAGTCCCGTATTAACGGTAGTTGTGGGTTCGATCTCCACTCGGTGAATATTTATATTTAGAGTAGAAAATAATTCAATTACATACAAGTGCGTTAATATCATTATTTCGGCTTTAACGTGAAGGAATTTCAAATAAGAACTTTATTATTATCTTCAACTTACACAGCTACCAAATTCTTGGTATACACAAATTAAAACGAGAAAGCGTCGTTAAAATGTTTCTGAAATGAAAACTCAAAATTCTGTGAATATAATATGAATAGAAAGTTAATGAGTACAGTTAAAAGTGTATCAAGATGTCATAAAAGTCGTGTTTCATAAAGAAAATTACAAAATAGAGTATAATGTTTTCTGTGCAGACGCTGAAACAGGCACTAACGAGGTAGAGAGTTAACGGAGAGTTGCTCCGATATTTGAGAACATCAAAGAAATTGAGATAGTAAAAGCTATTTTTTTATGATATTTTTAAAGTTTTTTTAGTTTAAAGGATACAAAGGAAAAAATATATATATTTATACATTTTTTTATTATTTTCAAAGCGTTTGTGTTTTAGCAGATACGCGTAGCCCAAGCTGTTGAATTTTGAGACAGCTTTGACGCTTTATTCTATGTGCCTCATTATATAAATAACTTACGAAATATTTAAGTTACACGAAATATAGTTAGTGCGTTGTTTGACAAAACTAAACGCTCGCGCTCCGTTACACATTTTTCAATATTATTATATTTACATGGACTTAAGTCTAAGTCGACCAAAACAAAGGTCACGCGGCTATCTTACTATTAGGATGTATGACGCATACTCGTATGTAACGGAATTCATGTTGAGTTCGACTATTACATGAAAATTGTTCCCATTATTTTTTTCTGTATTTATTTATTTTGTTTAGGCCGAGAGACCCTAGTGTTAAAACACTCTTCTAGACGACATTCGTGCTGATTGGCGGAACTAAACGCCACGCTTGTCCTCGACACTAGAGTGAAGAAAATGCAAATATTAAATATCTGCATTTTCTCGAGTGGGAAACACACTCACAACATTTATTATATGACTTATTTAAATTTATATTTATATTTCGATCCTAATGGATATAAGATGAACTCTAAATTATTCTTAAAAAAGAAAGAGCAACATACTTCATATTTAAGATTGCCAAAGTGCATAAAGGAGAAGCTCTTACTTAACTCGAGACATGCCCAAGCCGGAAGTGCCTAGATAGCACGTTAAATTTAAGGTCTAAGCTGGTATATACATACATAAAATTCTTATTCTCATATTAAAAATATAATATAATTTTCTTATTCAGGTTGTTAATATCTTTATTTATGGTGGTGTTAAAGGGGGGGCAGTATTAGTTATGACGTAATTCATTGTTTCTACTCCCTTCTACGTCATCTTACAATTAAAGTGAAAAAAGTAAATGCTTAAATATGTGCATGCTAAATATTTTATAATATTCTTTATTGCACATATACGAAAATAGTAAAAAAACAGTTGAAGAGTTACGGTTACAATGGCATTTTATCATCCTTTATTTTAAATTAGTAGTTAAATAATTTAGATTAACTTTAATTGTGTTAATTTAAAGTAGATATAGAATAAATACTGTATTATACGTAAATAAATAAATTAATTATTAGAGATATTTTTTTTTCAGAATTAAAACAAAAAATACTTCATTTCATATAACAAAAATAGTCTCTCTATATAAAATTAATTTACTTAAAATTTTATCAGGTATGGAAAAGGATGCGACAACGTAACAATGAACAGTGTCGCGGCGCGATCGTCGACAGCATTTCCTATCTTCTACTACACTTAGGACGTCGCAAGCCAATATACAACGGTTGTGAACTTTATGAGCTTTCACAGTATTTAAAGCTGATATTGTACTAGAACTAAAACGTTAATAATACCTGTACTGATATTCTGAAGCATAGTAAAATGATAAAAAAATAGCATTGTCAAATGTTCTAGATTTTATATGATAACGAAGACATAATATACACGAAAAATCTTTAAAATTGGTTACCTATTTTTATATATTTAACCGAAAATATATAAAAAAACTTATTATTTCTTTAATTTAATATCATTCTACTGTCTCATTCCAATTTAATATGTATTTTTAAATAACTAGAACATAATAAACATTTCGGTATAGCTTTTATTTGCTTACCGCTACGTCCATAAACCAAGCCTCGTATTTCACTTTGCTTTCCGTCTTCCGCACCTGTGTTTGAAGATTTGCATCAAGCAACGGTTGCCTTCATCTTATTCCTGGTCCTACATACATTCATTTCTGAATTCATACAGCGAAGTTTGTGTAATTTTCATACCGAGAGTAAGTTAAAACTGCTTAAATTAAAAAGCTAGAATAATTTACTTTAAGAATATAAAGTATGAGATATTATTTCTTACCATATCTCGCATTTGTATATGCATACCCCTCTAAAATACTGAATCGCAATAAAAGTTACTTATATTTAGCTGAGGTTAAGTTAATGTAAACTCGTTAGTAATCTTTGCAATTACTAGCTCAAGTATAATTTAAGCGATGTAATGTCAGACGCCATCGTTGCGGAGGGGCACAAGCGTGTAACTGTAAACGCGATAGGTTTTGGGTTCGATTCCCATTCGAGGAAATAAAATATTTAATATTTTTATTTCTTTGCTCTGGTATCAAGACCGCCACTCAACACACAATGCCTTCAGAATTTAGCGGAAGGTGGGGAGCGAAGTGTCTTAACACTAGGCTGTCCCAGACTACCAAGGCTATATGCGGGATAATTTGGACTGGTCTCCTTATTATTATTTTTTAATTATTATTTTCAATTTAAGTATGATAAGAGCTTATTTTATATCATTTTGCAAACTGTCGGTTGAAACCTGAAATTAACTTATAACATAAAATGATTCAACATATATTGAAAATAACTAAAGAATTTGTGAATCAACCACGTATATTAAGGATAACCCAAAAACTTATGCATGTAAGAAATTTGCAGTCATGTAGCAAATACGTTCTACCCATGTCAAACTGCTTAGAATGAGAAGCACTTTTTTCTTATCCATGCCACGCGAGCACATGCGTGAAAAGGGATCTACACCATATTAATATCTTAAGGGAAATGTTTTTGGGTATACCTGACGTAAAATGTTCGTCAAATGTAAATTATTTAATGGCTATTGAGTAATCTAAACTATTTAATCGAGCTAAACTAAATTACAAGGCAAGGGCCGGCAGATCCGCAATTTAGTCTGTGTCGATTTGAAAATGGTTTAGAGAAAAATTACAATATCAATTTTAACAAAAAAGTAAAAAAAATTTAAGT
>HE670630.1:11126-24213 GCA_000313835.2 Heliconius melpomene melpomene | reverse complement strand
AAAAAACTAACTTGTCCGCCATCTTGTAGTGGCGGCCATCTTGGATTTTGATTTTGTATAGTCCACTGAATTCTACTTGACAAGCCCTTTCATTTGATATCCATATTGATGGGATTGAAAAAACTAAGTTGTCCGCCATCTTGTAGCGGCGGCCATCTTGGATTCACAATAATATTGAATATGGATAATTGTATTGTCACCAGAATCAAAGGCGTATACCAAATTTCAGATCAATCGGTTAACGGGAAGAGGGTTAAATTTCAATTACTAAATTTGGTACCCAAACAAACAAACAAACGGGGTGAGCTAAATAAAACCGTTTAATAATTAATTAAAAGATATCAGTATAGTTTTTTTATAATACCCAGGAACAATTCAGATAATTATTTTTTGGTTAAATAAGGTGCAGAAAGAAAAAATATGAAAAATAAAAGATTTAGTATTTAATATTTTAATGATGTTGAAGATGGATAAATATTAATTTTATTAATTTATATAATGTTGCTACAGACAATAACACAGCTAGTACAATCCAGTAAATATATCACGCTGTGCAAGTTTCAGTACGCATCCTAAGACTAGTGGGTTATGTCGCGAAGTTATGTGGAGCATATTTCAGTGCACGCCGTCATTAGTCTCCGCAAGGCGAGCTGACGGACTACGGAGCTCCAGGATCTGACTAACGACCGCATTAGACTTACTTACATTTTATACCGATCTCTCCAGATCACACGGTGGTTGACACAGTGAAGTTATATAAATTGTTATTTTATGTCAAATATATTTTAATATGCGAATTAATAATATTCAATTGTTTGGTCTGTAACGTTGAACTATGATGAAAATGTTTGAACGCTAAGATCTCTGGATCTACTGGTCCGATTTACTATGTCTTTGTTTTGTATGAAAGCTACATTCTTCAGGAGTGCTATAGGCTATATAACATTACATTACGCATATAAACTAATATATTTTAAAGTATTTTCTAATTTGACAGGCAATTTATTCTGCCATGTCAATAACAACCGTCGCGTCGCTACGCAACGTTTACGTTACGATTACTGTATAACATTCTAATAAATAATTAAGGAGATGTCACTGATTCGAAATAACCTAGCCTTCGGGCGACATAGTATGAGTATGACCGACGCGAAAATATTCTTATAGTTCAAGCAGGCGTAGCCGCGTCCGGGTCCACTAGTATATTATAAAAAAACTTTTTCATATTTTCGCTTACAGAGTCGTGCAGGTCAAGTGTGCGCACCTTTGCATTTAGATTGCCTCTGTGTATTAGAATAGTGATATTATGATTGTTTTATGGCATAAACAAGCGAACGAGCGTACAGCTCATCTGATGGTAAGTGATCAGAGGAACTACTATCAACCCAGAAACACTGTCGCAGGTGGTCCATTCTACAGTTGTGGGGCGTGTGAGAAGAAGCTCCTAATTAAGTGGGGAAGAAGTTCCGCATAGAAGTGGAGTGCCACGTGTATCCAGATGCCACATATATTTGAGGTAAAACAGTCCAGAATATTCCAAATGACAAATGCGGTAAAAAATGCATAGCGAGGAGACTTTCCCACGTAAAGTAAAGGTGTCTACAGTGCTTCTAGTCTCTTTTAATAGTAACGGCTCTACATTATAGGGGAAAGGATGTTAAATAATAATATTTAGTTATAGCACTTAAGCAAAAGTATTAATAAGAACAAATCACTTGCATATTAGCAACATATTACAGGGTTACAGAACCGCCATTGTACACCACAGTCCTGTGGGCGGCCTCTGACGTGTTCCAAACAATAATTGTCGAGCAGTAACTAGCCGCGCAGATGCTACCGTTTAATTAAAAGTTTGAGCCGAAGCTTCCCTACGATGTTATTGGACTGTGCTATGGCCTTTCCCTTAAATGGACGTAAACTTTTACAACACGTTTATGGCTAACTAATATTTCCCCTCGTCGATATTTCCACTTGTATTATTGACTATTGCCGTGATTTGTTTTATTTTAAAAATATACTTATCTCAAAATGCTGGTTTTTTTTTTTGGTTAAATAACAAAATACTTTACGTATATAAAATCAGCTAGTATACTGGAGTTAGGAGTTTTTCCAATACGCACCAATAAGTATATTATGTTATAATATTTTGATGAGCTTATACTAAACGTTTTCAAATAAAAAACAGCTTGCAGCTTTTAACAGCGTATGTAGGTAAGTATATATAACAATCAATAGAGCTTAGAAGCATCCAAATTTAAGCCAAGTCATACACAGTCGATCGAATATTGCCAAAGCTATTGGAAATGGGAATATTTGTTCATTTCTATACAAGAATAGATATTGTTTCATACACAGAACGGAAATTCATTTTCATGACATATGTGCTTAATGTGTCTAGCGTACTTAATGTGGATCAAACCCACGAATTACGAGCTAGCAGTTAAATGGTCGTTTAAGACTAAGTATTTGTGAGGAAATGAAGAAATGAAAATATTAATAAACTTTATACAATTTCCTCGAGTGGAAATCGAACACACAACCAGTCGCTTTACAGTCGCACGCCATGCCTACATATATCATATTCGTTATGTCCTATTTATAATTGAACAATCAATTTTAACAATTTGACAGATATAGTACCTCTGTAGCCTGACGATGATTAAAATTACCTTTGAACATACAATTTTTATGCAACGCCAAATTGTGTTTTCGAGCATATATTCATATAATATAATTTTCATGCGTGATTGCGGCATAGCCCTGGTAAATCACAAGCAATTTTTATGATAGCATGAATGTAAATGGTTTTGCAGATATTTTTTTTCAGCTTCAAATTTTAACCCTTTAACAGCAGAGTAAGAAGAAAGTTCCTAGCGATTCGATTTCCATTCGGGAAATGAATTATAATTATATTAAATATTTTCATTTCCTCGCTCTGATAATAAAACAACGCGCAGTGTTTAGTTTCGCCACTGTACGCGAAAATCGATAACGCGAGTTCAGATCGGAATGACGTAACAGTCAATTGCCTCTACCTACCCTCCTATATGCGGAATATAGCGTAAACCTTAAAAAACTATGCAACTCAGACGTACCCCCACTCAGGGAAACAAAAATGCTTATAAACTTGTTCACTCAAGTAGATATCGAACCCACTATCATCGTATTTGTTTATAGGTATATTTTTTTTATTTTATTGCGCCAAATTTGTTATGTTACTTTACACAACGAAAATGTAAAAATAACTTATAATAAGAGTAAAAATAACTATTATTATATTTTTTTTCTTCACTTACGCGCTCATAATATTCAGGTAGTTTACAATTAACACATGAAAAGGAAGTTTAAAAATATATAAAACCGTCAAAATGTATGGGTACATTAAAAATGTTTCAATTCCTAGTTGATCAGCAATTCGGCATATCAACGAAGCTTTTAAAAAATGTTTTCTGTTTACGTTTCATTCCACATTTCAATTTTATTTGAACATATTTTTTTATGTATCTATCTATCTATATGATGAATATCTTTATCTTTTTTATTCTTATTCATATCTTTTAATCTTAACACTAAGTTCTTATCCTATATGCGAGAAATAAGTAAGGGTAAATTGAAAATGTAATTAATATTTTTTTATAAAGCTAACATTTAAAATAATATTTATAAGATAAAAAAGCCAGGTCAGTTGAAGCCAGTCGTGGCGGAAAGTGGGAAGGGGAAGTGTCTCAATAGGAATGGAGTGTCTCAACACTAGGTTCCCAGGTTCAATCTGCCTAACCTGCCATGTACGGGATTCAGTGTGAGCTTAAAAAGAATTGAATAAATAAAAATGTAGATTCCAATGGTGGAGTAAGTTGATGTAGCGGCAGATAAGTAAATGTACATACCTAAGTGCTCGCTCGGTCGCGTAGCCTTAATTTCCCACTAGATTACCTCAATAAGGGCAAGAAGTCAACCGTAGATCTTAAGATATTGCTGCATCATTTGTTTCCTTCTCAAATTCATATTTTATATACTATTTAATAAATAATAAAAATAAAAAATTATAAATAAACAAAACCATTTACGTTTAATCATTGGCGTAATCGACACTTCAAATAAATAACATATTCATCAGCGGAAAGTGGGGAATGGAAGTGTCTTAAAGGAGAGCAGAGTATCTTGGCACTAGGTTCCCATGTTCCCTCTACGTATCCTACAGTATGAAGCTGCAAAAAAAAAAGAACTAATAATTTTTACAATTGTTTAACACACAACATATTACAGGTAAAAAAAGGCAAAAAGCAAAAATAAATGGTGGAAACAATCTTTCTTAGTAACATGTAATAAAATACAAAAGAATTAACATTTTTATACATTAATAAAAATCAAAGATCCATCAACACCAACACCGAATGATTATTAGGTATTCGAATATATATCTATCCTATATACCTAGTAGAATCCAACTTTTGCTTCCTCTTATTCAGATGTAAAAAGTATTTTTTGCGTTCTAGTAAATGCATATCTAAATATTTAAATCCCAGTTGTATGCATTACCTGAACAAGCGCCGGAGCGAACAAAAACTGCTTTGTACTCTATGATAAATGTGCAACTTTTTCTTTCTCTCAACTCTAATACGTAGTTCTATCTGGATTTTACAAATATTTCATCATATATTTTTGTGCTATAATATATGTGCTATTTATTCAGCGCTAACACTGTTGTTTTGCTGATAATTACATACAAATATGTATGTTGCATGCAATGCCTTTAGAATTCAGAAAGTGGAGAACGGAGTGTACTCATACTAGGTTCGCAGGTTCCCTCAGCCTAACTTACTAAGTGCGGGATAAAGCGGAAGCTAAAAATAAATAAATATTTATAGAATATTGTAAAATCTATGTGCATTACGTGTGAGTTGAGTTTGATTTTGAGTTAAATTTTGAATTTGTATTTTGTATAATATCATGATGAAAAATAAATAATATTTAAAATTTGAGTAAATTATAAATAAATAGCCTATGAAAGTTGAACTGTCAATCTGAAATGTAAGTTTCATACAAAAAACTGATAATAAGCAATAAACAAAACAAAAAGTATCAACTATGATATTTTAAATATTAGAAGAAGTTATACCTCTGTTTGGAGACAAAAGTCAATGACAATGACAAATGAACAATGATGTCACGTTAGTTATAGTAACCACCTATGCTATACATGACGTAACTTTACTTTGATTTAAATCTTAAGGAGCTAAATTTTCAGTAGCATAAATTTTGGAACTAAAGCGGACACTTTGAACTGTTTAACATAGAAATATTAACATAAATAAAACCTAATAGAGTATAAATCCGTTTATTAATTTAAGCTTCTTGCTTGCTTGCTTGCTTCTTTATTAGGTTTTATTATTAAGAATTTTATATTAGCAATTTATTAAGAATTTTAAAATATACGAGTATTTTAGGTATTATCAAAACTGTAAACGCGATGATTGTGGGTTCGATCTTGGTCGGGGAAAGGTAATATTTAAATTACTTTAATTTTCCTGCTGTGGTAGACATTCAGCGTTCACAGCCGGCGGCGTTTAAAACAGGCGGCGTTGAATACTAGGTTTTTGTTTACCCTGATTTGAGGAAAAAAGCGTGAAATTGTAAAATATCAAATTAAATTGCAATTGACAGTATGTGTGTAAGTAAATTAAGACTTCGTTACCTACAACGAAACTGATTACTCCTAAGTAATCCGTCGAAAATCTAAACAAATCTAATAGGAAACAAAGCTTTTAGTATGAATTGGAATTATTTAATATATATTTATTCCATTGCCAGTCTGAAGGCATCGACACCCATAAATTTATGCGAGACGTTTCTTAGCTGTTTAGGTGATGTCTCTATAAACACACAACACAAACATACCAGAACTCAAGTAAACAAACTTAAAAAAATAATAAATAAAAATTATTTCAACTACAGTAAAAGTAATAGTTTCAAACTTTAGCTGAAGAATTATAAATACAAATTTAATTATGAACACTTAACATTTGCGACAGCTTAAATCATTTGCCTTTGAAATTATTTCATTAAACAGAGTGCTCATTTTCATTCTTTACAAATTAAATTAGTTCGAGTATTGCAAAGACTGCGGCAAAAAGTAAGGAAAATTATGTCTGGATTAAAATAGTAGAAGAACTGATAGTGTAATAAGATATCTAAATATTTTGTAAATAATATCTCTAATTATTGTACGTGTGAGACGCCTAAAAACTGTATTCGAGATTCGAGATCATGTTTCTTTGAATATTGTGTTATTTGCTCAGTCTAAAAATATATTTAGGTAAATAAATTAAAGATTATATTTTCTAAGGCATAGGCTTCTAAGGCATCTTTTTTCATTCCATAGAGTGACTACTACATAGTACTATTGAGTATTACGTACATAATATATACAAATAAACATTTATTTAATTTTACAGTATTCCTAGAATACAAAAATAATTAATTAAGTTAAATATATATTTAAATATATATATTTATTATTTTAATAACAATTTTTCCCGTGAAGTGCTCATAGTATATTCGGTAATTGGTATTCGTATTTAATAATGTATTATTAGGCTATATTGATAATAGAGCTGTAGTACAATTAAAATTAAACTTCCGTTAATTGAAGGCTAACATCATTAATTAATTTTGAGATAAAATAGGCAATGTAGTTAACAACACAACAACACAATTAAATGATTATATAAAGTAAAATCAGACCAGCTTCTCCGGTTGGCAAAGGGAACCTAGTGATTAGACACTCCGTTCCCCACCGAATTCTGGAGGTGTTGAGTGGCAGAACTCAACGTCACAACCGCGACACCAGAGCGAAGAAATGAAAATATAAATTTTAATAAATATTTCATTACCTCGAGTAGGGGTTGAACCCACAACCGTCGTTACAGTCACACCCTTGTGCCGCTGCGCTACGACCGCCTACCTAACCTAATTAAACTACGGCGACTTATATATTAATTAAGATATTAGTCTTAGAGCACCATATTGCAAGGCACACTGCATGTTTGTCTTAAAGTGATTACTCCATTACGTGTCAGGATCTGTTGGCATCAGTACTCACTAAGCGATGGCGCTCAGCATGCTAATACCACGCACGGCTCAGTTCTTTGATGAGCACGACTCAGTTCACTTTGAAAATTAACACCTGAACGTATCCAGCGCAAGTTCCGAGTTCATATCCGAAATCCAATTAAAAATCATTGAATTTTGTTGGTTGGTCATATCATATATCAGGTCATTGCATTCGTGTATTTTTTCAGCTTCACGCTCACATCCCACATAGACATGTAGCAGAGTAGGCAGAGGGAGCTTAGTGTTAAAACACTCCGCTTCCAAATTTCTGCTGAATTCTGGAGGCATTGCGTGTTGATTGGAATTCAATGTCGCCACCAGAGCAAAGAGTATTAAACAAAAATGAAAATATTAAATATTAATTTCCTCGAGTAGAAATCGAACACACAACCTGTCGCGTTTTTAATCACACACTTATGTGCTGGGGGCACTACGACTGGGGTCTATCTATATATATAAAAGGACTTGTCCTCACTGACTGAGGTAAGACGCACGCACAGCCGTAACCGCTCATGGTAGAAACGTGATCTTTGGACAGATGTTTACTTTCGTAATCTGGACATCCACTAAGAAGGGATTTTGAAAAATTTGAACCCTAAAGGGGTGAAATAGGGGTTGAAAGTTAGTATGGAAAAAAATTTAAATCGGCACCGATTCTTATAAAATTTAAAATTCAGACTCTTAAAAGTATTTAATTGAACACATGTTTCATGGTTTATTACAATTCACTCCTAAATACGTAAGCGAAGCTGCGCGCGTCCGCTAGTTTCATATATTTATAATTCATATATTATTGTTTTCTTATGTTTAAAAATATATGTTCTTAACAACTTGTAGAATTACGTCTTACAATGTCAAAGGCATTTGGATGGCAAATGAAGAAGATAGTGATCGATCACTAGATGTTTCTGTATGATATGATGTAAATATACAATGCAATAAATTAATTTTAAATTGTTTATTTGATATAGATATATTTGTTTTTACAATAAAGTATATTTTTTTAATTTTAATAAGCTAGCGGACGACTATATAGATATATAATCTATATATTATGTAAAAGGACATGTTCTCACTGACTGAGGTAAAACGCGCGCACAGCCGTAAACGCTGATGGTAGAAACGTGAAATTTGGACAGATGTTTATTTTCATAATCTGGGCGTCCACTAAGAGGGATTTTGAAAAATTTTATCCCTAAAGGGAAGAAATAAGGGTTGATAGTTTGTATGTTTTTTAAAATCTGCATCGATTTTTATAAAATTTGAAATTCAGACCCTTCAAAATATTTTATTGAACATGTGTTTCAAGGGTGCAAATAATCAGGTGAAGCTGCGTGCGTCCGCTAGTGTATTATAAAATGTTACATTATGAAACAAAATATTGCTATGCGAAAATTACGATTTCAAAATACGCGGAGCCACAGTGACACTATTCATTTAAATGATAAAATGTTATATCCTAAATAGCATTTGTTACGGTCGATTAAACAATCATTTATTCTGTTATGCATTTCACGTGCTGAATTGATTCAATTTAAATTGTATATTTTTTTTATTAAGGCTGCATTCGGCATCGGAAGTTTATAGAACGCGTAACAGGTTTATAACTCTATCCTGTACATCTCATCTATAAATTCATTAAGGTGTTTAAACAAGAGGCCGGTGGCCCAGTAGTACAAGCGTGGGATTCTAAACACGACGGTTGTAGATTCGATTCCCTCTCGGGTGATTTTTAGTTATACTAAATATGCAAGGATAAAAACCATCAGTAATATAAAAATTATATATTTCTGTTATTTAACAAGAATTATTTTGATAAAGACATTTTATAATTATTATAAGTTTCTTATATATTTTGAAACATTTTCATTATAATTGACATGTTAATATTAGAATTCTTAGAACTGAAGTGGATTACATTCCTTCCGCATCCCTCATTAGAACAGGAAACCTCTCAAGAGGATCTCATGTTATTTATGGTATTACATGACGAGAGCGAGCATAATATAATTTATTTTTATTAGCAGAATGTATCCATTGATTTATTTTACAATATACCTATGAATTCAGTTCAATATTAAATTTACTAACTCAGCTTAAAAATACTATACATATTATTTTCTTTATAAATATTAAAACATTAAAAAACTTTTATTTTTAAAATTATTAAAATAGGGTTACGAAAAAATTACATATCTACATTTCAAGTTATCATTGAGTAGGTATGATTTTTTTTTCAGCTTCAAACTGTATCCTGGATATAGCATGGTAGGCAGAAGGAATCTGGGAACGTAGTGTTAAGACGCTCCGTTCCCATTAAGACACTTCCGTGTTGAGTAGCGGAACTTAAAGCCTTAGTTATTATTTGATTGTGTCATTATTATAAAAATTGTTTTACGATTAAAGTGTAATTGTGAATGAAGAATTATTATACAAATTAAGTGAAATGATACTGTATTAAGCTTCCTTAAGTGTTATAATAATTCTTAGGGTCTTCATAATGTCTCAAGTCTCGAGGTGTATGAATAATTCAAGAAAGAATAGAATTTTCATAATCTGCCATTCTGAGTTCCGTGGCGGGCAATTTCAAGATGTTTATCTATCTTTATTAAAAGAATAGGCCCCTTGAATAAATACCGCGTAAAATATTATAAAATTGTCTTTTTCATTTTCATAAAAAATATCTTAAGCAATACTTTAATAAAAAAAATGCTAAACTAATGCTTAAATGTAATGTTCAAATTTCATTAACAT
Source organism: Heliconius melpomene melpomene (assembly GCA_000313835.2). Lineage (NCBI taxonomy): Eukaryota > Metazoa > Arthropoda > Insecta > Lepidoptera > Nymphalidae > Heliconius > Heliconius melpomene. The sequence continues at coordinate 14,346 of HE670630.1, read as the reverse complement.
AATTTTTTAAACAAAAACTTAATTTTTTATAATTTTATTTTTATAATTACATAAATAAAGTCAATTATATAAATTAATTAAGAAATATAGACAGTTCTTAAATACAATTCTTTAATTAATTAATCATTTTTTAACAACATTAACATAAGATTTTGAAGTAAATACATAAAATATCAGATTCAAACTTTTCCTCTCCGTTATAAGATAGTGGAGATAAAATTGAAGGGACCCTAGAGTTTCATAATTAAGCCAGAGACGATTAAATTACGATTCCTTAGTCCGTAAATGAAAGCGAGGTAGTGGAGGTCGCCTAAATCCTTTTATCGTACAAAGGAGGCTAAATTAGAACAGCATATCGCTGTGGGCTATTGAGCTTTCAGTGTTGACTCAATGGAACTTCTGAGCTCAGCTCAAATCATTGAATAGAATATTTTTCAAAACAACTAAGTCTTTTCTTATCGTACCTATCGTAATAGTTGCGTAACTTAGTTACCCTTCCAGTGCTGTTGATCTTGTCATTCGTCTATAATGCTCTTTACTTCTTGCTTTTCACATTGATAAATATGTGATAAGCAAAGCTTAAGGTGTTATGGACACAACATTTTTATATCGATTTATCTATAAACTTCTGGCAATTTTCATAAATTTTATGTCACCTTCCTCCAATATTATCAATGTTATGTTTTAGAAGGTGACTCGAGGTTTCGTCTTTTTCATTATAAATGTATTTTTACAACTCTTTCATCATTACTTCTTATTCTGTATTTTTATTTTAATAGCAATATTTATTATCAAAAAATATATCGAATCTGTGGAAAAATTAATAAATCAATTAATTCTTTATTTCAATCAATTCATCAATTATTTCAATAATACTGTACGTACTCGTACGTACGTTCTATTTTATATCATCTGATAATGGGATGTCAAAAGCTTATTAACTTGTCTATACTTTAGTGAAATTAATTATAATGATTGACATCACGCAAAGAATTAAATTAACATAGCGTATGAAATAATATTGTCGAAGTAATTTACGTTCGGAATACATTATGTCCCTCCCACATATATGTAGGTAAGCTTTTACAATCAATGTAAGCAGTTTTCAAATATGACATACTGTTTAATATTATCGAATAATTGAAGTTTTTTTTGTAGTTAGCTGTATCAGGGAACCAAGAAACCTAGTGTTAAAACACTGTTTCCTTTCCCTATTTTCCACTGCATTCTGGAGACATTGCGTAATGAGTGGCAGATCTCAACGCCGCAATTTGCCTCGTTACCAGAGCGACGAACTGAAATATTAAACAGCTCATTTCCCAGAGTGAGAATCGAACCCACAACTTTATGTAAAAATAAGATATAAACATCGACCCATATATATGCTGTCAGTATTTTATATTGAAAAACATTTCTTTCAGTTCATGTTACTTAACTGAATAATAAAATAACCTCTTAAAGCCTTTGTGTATTTAACGAATGAATTTATCTGAAAGTAAACATCGAGGGGAAATAAAAGCCACAAGTTTAATAACAGGCCGCTCGCGCTGTGGCGCGTGGACAAGTGTAACTGTAATCATTATTTAATAAATTTTCATTTCTTACCTCTGGCACCAAGGCAAAAGCCCGGCGTTGAGTTACGCCACTCAATACGCAATGCTTCGACAAATTCGGCGAAAAATGGGAAGAGAAAGGAGTGTCATAACACTAGGTTCCCTCTGTCTATCCTGATATGTGAGGTACAACGTAGAAATTTATTGTTATTAAATAAGACTGAAACATAGATTTATTGTATTCTTTATTTCTTCAGAATCATTTCATGCCATTCCATTAAAATTCTATAGCACGAGAACTTATGAGGCAAATTATTCTAAGGGAAGGAATTGGGGACTACGAATGGAGTCTCCGAAGGGCGAAAGAATAATGACTGGAGGCAAGCGCACGACGTTACTTACGAGTACAATTTTGTAAAATTATTTATATCAATTTATCTTCCCCAGAATTAACAATTGAATGTCTTGAATTGGGAAGATGAATTACTAACCTGCCTACAATTGAATTTGTGGAAGCCCTTCAGAATGCTACATCGTAATTTTATTTTGCTTTTTTTGCTAAATAAGAGATTTGATATCAGTAATCAGTATTTTATTTACTTTAAATTAAATAAAAAAACATCATACTCTTTTCAGGTAGTTTTTTTGTGAACCGTTAAAAGAGTTTATGTCAATTTGCATGAAATTATGAAACAGTTTATTTTGTAGTACAATTTATTTTGTAGTAATCAATTAATGTTTAAGAAAATTTGTTCTTACAATTATAATCAAATTTATTAGAAACTGAATTTACAAATAGCTTGTAAGAATGTATTTACTTTTAAAAGGATTCAGCAAAAGATACATGCGTTTCAAAAATTTTATACTCGTAGTTGTAGTTAGACGATCTCGGTGCCATTAGTCAACCAGTCCCTGACTCGAGGACCAAATAACGAACAGATTTAATGTGTTCACATTTCATTTTCTTTTTTAAGAAAAATATGTAAAATAAATTCCATATATATTACAAAGTAGAAGAAATATTTTTATTATAAACTTGAAGATTCTGTAAGAAGACTCGTATAATACTGGGAACCCGCCGACGTCTTCGCTCCCGGGAACTATATAACTATTTATTTAAGTACACTAAATTGCGCTTATGTATATATGTTTGTTTGCATATTATATGCTTATAGTGATTTCTAATGTGATTATTTTTAATACGGATTTAAAGATTATTTGTTGCTTTAAAAAAAATCATCCTAGGAAAATTTAAATAAACATGTATTACCATGAAATAAATATTTACAGAATATAGTTACACACATACACCTTAGAAACTTGCTTCTTGAGATATTGAGAAAAGCAGAATCTAATAATTTCTCAAAGTTTCTCTCCAGAAGTTAAATTGTAATTATATTTAAAATTCATTACAAGACACTTTTTATAAACGTACATTTATAAACGGACATACCCATCCGCCATTTTATTTCGGCGGCCATTTTGGACTTTTAATCCAAAGTTTACTCCAAAGAACTGAAGTTATATTCCAAATTTCAGTTCAATCGGCAAGATTTCACACTCACTAAATCACACTCTAAAACGATAAATAAATAAAATCTTGTAGAAAATAATTTTATTTACACGGCTTTACTACATTTTATTCTAGCTGCACTATTACTGTAATA
>HE670629.1:149348-218852 GCA_000313835.2 Heliconius melpomene melpomene | reverse complement strand
AAAAATTACTTCAAATGAACCTTCTACCTTTGTAAAAATAATTTAGAAAATGTAAAAGATTATTTAAAACAACAAGAAATAATTAAAAACTATCATGAAGGTAAAACGAACCATCGCGGAATAAATGAAAGTTATCTCTCGTTATCGAAACGATATTTTTGGCCAAAATTAAAGGAACAGGTTACGAAATATATTAATGAATGTTCTATCTGCGGACAAGCGAAGTATGACCGTAATCCTATTAAGCAAAAATTTCAAATTGTTCCTCCCCCAACTAAACCTTTCACCATAGTTCATTTAGATTTATTTAGTGTGGAAAATCAAAAATATTTAACAATAATTGACGCATTTTCAAAATACGCACAAGCTTATCATTTAAGGGATGCTACTGCGATTAGTGTCGTACAAGGGTTATTAAAGTTTTGCACTCATCACGGTGTGCCCTTGACGGTCGTAACCGATAGAGGTCCCGAATTTTCAAACCAATTATTTTTAGAGTTCCTTAGACTACATAAAATTATTCACCATAAGATATTACCTTGTTCGCCTAATGAAAACGGAATAGTAGAACGGCTCCATTCCACATTATTAGAACATTTAAGAATATTAAAATTAAATCAAAATGGAGAATCAGTTATTAATCTCATGCCTTATGCCCTCTTAGCTTACAATAGTTCTATTCATAGTTTCACAAAATGTCGACCCTTAGATATAATAACTGGGCATTTCGACCCCCGTGATCCCATAGACATTGACCTGACAGAACAATTATTACAATTATATATAAGCGATCATCGTGACCGAATGAAAAAGGTTTATGATATTATTAACGAATCTTCTTTACACCAACGAACCCAAATTATTGAAAATTTAAATAAAAATAGGGAACCCGAGACTATTTACTTACCCGACCAACAGATATTCATACGAAACCCTAAATCATCTCGACAAAAACTAGCCTCTCGTTTTACTCGCGATAATGTTTTAGCTGATTTACCAATACACATTTATACAAAGAAAAAACGATTACCTATTGCAAAAACGAGGCTAAAAAGAGTACCTAACAGTGCTCGATTGTCACAGACTGACGATCCTGTTAATGACCTTGACCCTAGCGGAAGAGATTAATTTTAGTAACGTGTAGATTTAAGTAAAATTCGTAATAGTTTAGACTCCGTTAAATTACAAATAAATAATATTCAGCCGATTTTAAAGCTTTCCCTTTTCTAAATGCAATGCAGCTGAAAACTTTTGAGTTTAATCGTGTTAAGAGAGGACTCATTGATAGATTATGTAATAGATTATGAAAAATATTTCGGGAAATCTCGACTACACGGACGCCATAAAGCATGATAGAGCCATTAACTTACTAGAAAAAATTAATGAATAATTTAACGAATATTAATACGGAATTGAAAACTAAATTTTATAACTTTTATACATTTTTAATTTTAGGAGGCAACATTCGTGCCAAAAGTAATTATCAATCTATTTTCATTTTTAATATGTATCAAGATATGTTAAGCAAATTAAATACATTATATAAGGAAATTAACTTTTAGGTATTAGTTTTAGTTATTATAAATGAAGGTTATTATTATAATGCTAAAGATATTCTTTTATTTTTTAAATTTCCAATTGTTGTCCCTAAGAATTTTCCTGAATCATTTGTACTCTGTACCTAAAATAGCACGCCACACCCTTATTCCTCTCACCCCTTCCTAGCAATTCACAAAAAAAGATTTAATGTACATAGAGGCTGAATGCCCGAAGATCGGTGAATCATTATTATATGATCTTAATGCTAATTACCTACAAGGAAGTTTCGAAATAAAACTAAAATTAAATTCGATAAAATTAACTGAAATTTTCCAGCGAAATAAGAAATTTTCCGCACAGCAACCTATTTCAAAAAGTTTAAGAAAAATAAAAAGCCTAAGCCATCGAGTGAAAGGAAATTCTTCAAAAGAAGAGGCCAGCGCTCGAGATCCACTAGAGCACATTCTCCAGCACTATTCGAGATCCAAGGACACCGAATAGGTGCTGTTCTTCAGGAGGGAGGTGTTACGTTAGCACACAACCCGGGAATTGCTGACCTAGGACCACCCAGAATATGTCCCACAACGTTACCCATAATTTAATTTCCAATTAATACATTGCACAATTCTCTTAAATCTTGGAATTGTTATTTGAATCCCCGCACCTGCTGTTATAATAAAAATTAGAATTAAATGTAGAATATAAAATCATTCTTGTCTCCGACTTTGAGCAAGTCTCACCTTTTGTAATAATAAGTTAATTTTAATAAAGTATTTTTAAGTAAAATCGGTTTTTTTTGGAACCTACGCTGCCACCGTACATAATTAGCTGCTACTTGGCGATCTGTTTATAAAACAATAATCCAAGATGATAATTTTATTTGTCTGGTTTATATTAGAGATGAGCTTCCAGTGAAGCATCTCTCACACTTTGGCTGAAAATCTTTCTGCCAGCCCTGGAATGCCTTTTCGTTTTAGCCTACAGAATTGCAAGCTGCCTGTTCCTTGTAGCTGCGCTGCCAGCTCATTCCTGTGTCTGTCCAATCAGATCTGATACTTTTTGCTGTAGTGTTAAATTTCTTGTTTCACTGTTCGGATGCCGAGGTCAGCATTGATATACTGGTTACTTATGTATAATGGGATTTGAAGCATAGATCTTATAGTTTTACTTTGAAATCTTTCGAGTATTTCAATGTTGCTGTGGCTGGCTGTCCCCCCAGTTGAATTCCGTAAGTCCATATAGGTTTAATTATAGTTTTGTAAATCAAAAGTTTAGTATTGTTTGTGAGCTCAGACTTGTGTCCGATCAACCAATACATACTGCGGAGTTTGTGGTCAAGCTGTTTTCTTTCTGTCCATATATGTTTTTTCCAAGTTAAACGTCTATCCAAGTGCATGCCAAGATATTTGTGTGTGGGTCATCGTGAACAGCGAGCAGAGCTGTGTCATCTGCGTAAGTTGCAGTGGTAGTGTCTTTAGAGGTGGGAAGATCTGCCGTGAAGATAAGATATAATACTGGTCCCAGAATGCTACCCTGAGGCACGCCTGATTTGATTTCATACATAGAGGACGTAGCTGCATTATATTTAACTTCAAAGCATCTTTTTTCGAGGTAAGATTTTATAATTTGAAAAAAAGAATGTGGTAGCCACTGTTTTATTTTAAATAGCAGTCCCTCGTGCCAAACTTTGTCAAATGCTTTGGCGATGTCCAAAAATACTGCTGAACAGTATTTCTTATTTTCCAATGAGCTATTGATCATCTCTATTATTCTATGGACTTGCTCTATTGTGCCATGCCCTTCCCTAAATCCGAATTGATGTTTTGGTAGAATGTCTTCGAGATGTATACGTATTCTGGTGAGGATCATTTTTTCAAATAATTTCCCCAACAATGGCAGAAGGCTTATTGGTCGATAAGAGTTCCACTGACTGGGAAATATGCTCAGTCTTAGACATGCATTAAATATCGCAACTATTAGCATTATTCCTTTTTTAGGGAGATGTTTCAGAAGTATAGCACTGATTAGGTCGTATCCAGGACTTTTGTTATCTTCTAATTCGTGAATCACCTTAAGTACCTCTTTTGGCGTGATACTTTTTAGGGGTAAGCACATCTGAGTAGCAGCGCATAAGGTTTTCTGGATGTTGCCGTCTATTTCTTGTTTGTTGATAGGATATGGTTGAAAGACTTCGTGTAGGTGTTCTGCAAATGCATTGGCTTTGTCCGGGTCAGACCGGGCCCATGTTCCTTGTTTAGTTTTGATGGGGGTAAGTTGGATTTTAGGGCGTTTCAAATTTGAAGTTGCTTTCCATAGGGAATAGTTGGTATCACTAGTTGGTGTTAGACTAGTCAAGTATGACTGCAGGTTATCATTTACCATATCTTCATTTAGTTTTTTAAGATCTTGGGATGCTTTGTTGAAAGCAACTTTATCTTTCGGGCACCCTGTCATATGCCAAGTTTTACGTAGTTGCCGACGTTCGTGAATTTTATCTTTGACAAATGTGGGATACACGTGCTCTTTGGGGAGCCAAACTTTTCGTGAAGGAGTAGATTTACCCGCAGCTAAATGTATGAGTCTGTTGATTTCTTCTACCGCTGCTTCTATTTCTTCTCTAGATTTTAATGGTATTTTTAAGTTTATTTCTGTCGTGATGGTCTCTTGGTATATTTGCCAGTCAGTATGCTTAGTTGACAGTTTTTGTGTTACCTCTACTAGCAGTATTCGGCAGCTAACGTTGAGGATAACAGGGGAGTGGTCAGAGGAGGAGAGGTCGTCCATAGATTCAATGCTCATGTTGTTTACTGAAATATTTTTTGATATAAAGAAATCCAGGATGTCTGGGACTTTTCTCATGTCTGTTGGCCAGTAGGTAGGTTCTTTGCCAGAGAGGCATTCTAAGTTGAGATCTCTTATGGTTCTGTACAGTTGTCTTCCTCTTGTTGTAGTAAGTCTGGCACCCCAGAATTGGTGTTTTGAGTTCCAGTCCCCACCTACGATGAACCGATTTCCTAAGATTGCAAAGAAATCTAAAAAATTTGTATTTATTATAGCGTGTTTTGGGGGGCAATAGACTGCGGAAAGTGTAATGGCTGAGTTATTGAAGTAAATCTTGACCTGAGTGGCTTGTATTTTTTCGGTAGCATAGGCTTCGAGCGGGTAATGTAATAGGTTAGATTTTATGATTACTGCAGTACCACCGTGTGAGTTCCCTGAAGGGTGGTTAGTAGTGTAAACATTATAATTTTTGATGGTTAGATGACTTTTGGATGTGAATCTGCTTTCTGAAATCAGCGCTACGTCAATTTTTTCAGTCGCCAGGAATGTCTCCAGTTCTAGTTTGCGGCCTATTAGCCCGTTCGCGTTCCATGTGACAATTCTTAGGTTATGATTCATTTTGATAGCATGTTGCTGATTAATTGAATCATGCGATCCATCATGCTGTCCATCATGTTAGTCATGATATGTTGAAACTTTGTGAACATTTTATCGATGAGTTCCACGATGTTATCTGCCTCTTGTAGGCTCCCGGTGGTATTCGCTTATTCTACAGGTCGCCTAGTTTTAACTGCTTCAGCGAATGTTCAAGTGGTTTTCTTAGAGGAGTCCTGTCTCCCAGTTGGTAATGGATTTGCATCAGGGTGGTTATTCACGTTTGGTCTCTCTCTTTTATTTGTAGGATGAAGTTTAAGTATTTGTTCTTTGTATTGTTTATAAGTGGCACAGCCTCTATCACTGGCAGGGTGTTTTTCTCCACAGTTAGCACACGTTGCGTCGACTTCAGGGCTTTTTGTACACTAGGGACGGGTGATCGTTTCCACATTTTACGCATCTAAAGGGTCTGTTGCATTGGTTTTTAGAGTGGCCAAATCTCTGACATCTTTTGCATTGGAGCACTTCCTTTTTCTTGTATGGTGCTTCGAAGGATACCTTTGTGTAGTTTAAGGTTTTTATTTTGTATATCTCTTTGTTATTGTGATTAGGTTCCAAGTCAATGTAAAAGAGTGGTAGAGCTTCTTTGGTCGTTCTGTGTCGTACATTTACAATTTGGCACACACTGTGTCCCAATTGCCTTAGATCTTCGGCAATACACGAGGTATCCTCTGATGAGTGTAGCCCGCGCAGAACAACTCGAAATGCTCTTTCGCTTTTTAGCATGTAAGTATAGTGGCTAATGTTGTCTTCAACGAATTTCGCGCAGATGGTTTTGTACGCCTCTATTGTTCTTGGCATGACTTTGACAATCAATTTAATAAATATAATAATAATGTTGAGTGGTTGAATTCAACTGTGCACTATGTCACAATTAATATAATATTTAATAAAAAAAATAAAATATGAAGAAAAATTAAAGAATTAGAATAAATATGAAAATTTAAGTATGAAAATTATTAAACAAAATAAAATAATACATAAAGATAAAAAGTTGTAACAAAGATTTTATACTATACTTATTTAAAATGGCAAAAAAGTAAAAATTACTACATTCAGTAGCACAAACATTAGCCAACAGTGAGGTCTCTATACAATATAACAATCATATATACACTATTTTTATTTTATAATATATATATTTTTAAAAATGTAATCAAAATGTACCTTTTAAAGAATGCTTAAATCCTGAAGAAGCTTTAACAAGTAAAAATTTTGACTTATTGTCAATAAGTAATTTGTTATCCGTTTTGATAGCTTGCTGCATCATGTAGTCAAAGAACTGGTCCTTTACAAAGCCAGGTGAAGCAATTATAACACATTTAACTATATTAAAATCTATATGTCTTAGAATTCCTTGCATCACTGCTTCATAAAACTTATTTAGACCCTGTAAATTAAAAAAAAACAATTTACTAAATTGATAGTTATTTACTAAAACAAAAAAGAATTACATCAACTAAAATAAAATATAATTAAAGAGTTTATCATTATGGAAGTAATGATTTGTTACTATATGTAAATACATATAAGTAGAGATGAAACTGTACAAGTAAATATGCACATAGTCAATACAAGTACTAGAATAATTATTATAAATTAAGTTTCATACTATCTTAATAAGTTAATTTAAGCTGTTTTGCATTTATCTAAGCTTTTATGGCACCTCTGTCCTCTGGGAAAGGCTATGTTGTATCCACAAAATGATTAATAAGCAAACACTATGAAAAATTAATATCTTTGGGACATAGTAAAGTGGAAGTATTTTCATTACATTTTTAAAATCTTATATTTTCAAATCAATACAGAGTATAAATTTAATTCTAATAAATTTAATTCTAGAAAAAATAACAAGTGACTTGAGTAAGTATTGACTCAACAACAGGTACTGTATAGAGTAAAAGTACTTAGCAGTACTGTTTTGTTCCTCATTCATAATAAATCATAAAAAGTTCAATTAAAATTAAATTTAATTTAACCTTTTCATGCTGCTGCACAAATCCTTTGCGTTTCCTTGGTATATTGACATCAATCTTTGATCTCACAAGTGTCATTGAGGGTGTAATAAGACAGACATGGGCTAGGCCTTCTTGCATTACCACAGCTGCCACATCTGCTGATGCAGCTGGATCGCAAGCCATGTCCACTCTTTCTAAAGCAACAGAGTCCCATAATGCTTTTTGTAATGTAAACTTTCTATTTAACTCCAAATCTAATGTATGATATGCTCCCATCTGAAAATTGAATAATAACTGTATGTGATAAACATTCCCTAAAGTATATTTTAAACTTTGTACCATAATTAAAAAAGACTATCTTAATCTAATATTGGCATAAATATTGTAATAAGGAGTAACAATATGAAATATAAAATAAACAGAGCAAAACTATACCTTAACATATTGATTCTCCACAATGTTACGACCTTTGAGTCGTAACACACACGCTTGAGTATCAAAATCAATGGTCTCTACAGTTATGGTTAAAGTAGTTCTAACTCTATTACTTGTTGAAGATCCTGTAGAAGATTCAGTTTGCACTTTTCTCACGGTGGAAGCAGTAACTGCGTCGCCCTCCGCTATCAAGTTATACGCATGCCACATATCCTCAGACTCTTCTGGGATGAGGGCAATGCAACTATAATAAAATTTAAATGTAAAATTAATTTTAAAAATATTATAGCAGGCACAAATTTACTAAATAAATAAATGAATGAATGTACCCGCTGCCATCTTTATCAATGTTTCTGAAAACTAGTTTCATTTTTAAAATTATTAACAATTATACATGTGTTGAGAGCATTTTTACAAATTTAATTCCTTATTTTGAGATAATCGTGTAATTTGATTCGCCTCACATTTAATTGACATCTGTCAGATGACAGATGACAGCTCATCAACTACAATTTCATAGAAAACCAAAACTATGACATTGTTCATGTTGGCATAATTATAAGTCTGTGGCGCTTTCACAGACTGTAAATAAACCAATACAAATCTTTTTATAATAGGTACTCTACCTAGTACGGATGGTACAATATGAAGTAGTGTAGTAGTAGTGTGCCGTGTACCACCAACATAACCATTATATCCTTTTTTTGTAAGAAATCTGTTCCTAAATAATAATAAAAAAATATTTTAGTATATAAATTTATAAACTACTGGTACGACATTACAAATCAAAAGTTGAACTTAATGAATTCCAAAAGAACTGAAAAATAAAATATCTAAACAACGTTTATTGTAATTATATTTGATTCCATTATTTATGATACGTACGTATTAGCTTTAATTTGATAATAATTTCATACTTTATGAGGTTATTTTGAATAAAATACTAATTATTTTATTATTCTTTATTATTTGCTAGCTCAAGCTATATGTAAACTTGATGTATTTTATTTATAATAAATTAATTTACCATTAACATAACTAAAGCATGATTCATTATATTAAACATTTTAATAAATAAACTTCTGAACTGGAACATAAAATCTAAATGTACATTTGACAGTTAGCAGCCCGTAATAACGAGCAATGTAATGCGAACATTGAAAAATTGAATAGACTGTCGTACTTTCAACTTTCAAGTGGCGTATGCGTATGCTGCAATGTATATGAAATCAGTGTCTGTCTGTTGTAATCTTGAGTGGTGTAAATTTTTATGTTGTGTGAGCATGTTCCTAATTTTCTAATTTTGTATTTGTCAATAATTTACGTTACTTCTTTAGATTTATAAATATATTAATAACGTCGATATGTTTTCTAGTTAAAAGAAGTAAAGTAATTATATAAATTTAAATTCAATGTGTCGATTTACGTGTGGTGATAACGTTGTCAAGCTCAGCTGGAACGATGAGCGGTAAAAATTTCGCGAGTTTTTCTTAAGTCACGGAAAGCATTTTTTGTGCTCTATTTCTTCAGCCAAGGTATGCAGTTATATTTTCTTTATGGTGCTTGCAAAGAACAAAGTAATCACTTTATTATTTAAATATTAAATTGAATAAAAACACGTGAATACTATATACCGCCGCTTATCTTATGAAAACAATTTAAAATTGCAATAATGTGAATACGATTTATTTACATTTATTGCTTTATGGCCGTGATCCAGATTGCGTGTCCTCTTATTGCGCGGGAACTTGAGGTATTTTTAGTTTATTAGTCGTTACTTCACGAGATTATTTCTGACGCGTCGTATATTTTCAATGTTATTTTTAATAGGATACTGAATGATTAGAGTTTCTCCATATTAAATATGGGTTTGGTAAAGTAAACACAAATAAAATATAATAAAAAGTTAATAAAGTGCATCAAAATGGATGACAAGACTGAAACAAAGCAAGAATCAGATCCTCCAGCGCCATCCTCGACGTCATCAGAAGCAGCATCAACAATAAGTAATGCTCCTTCAAGTACACCAAAGTCTGAAATTTCACGACCATCAACATTTGCAAAGCCATCTGGCCTGAAACCACCTACAAAAATTGGACGACTATGCTCGAACAGCGCGCCGAAACCAGCAGTTCCTATATCTCCAAGAAGTGGTAAGTGAATTGAAATTTATTTGCAAAACTTAAAATCTTAAACTATATTATTTAACTTCAATAACACAAACTGCAATTGACAATACCATTATTCTGCTATGTTGTCTTTTTTCATACTTGTGCTGTTTTAATAATTATTTTCCAATCAATTGCAGGACTTAAATTGGCTTATAAATTGATATTAACTCATTAAAGCCAATGGATTTGACTTTATCCATTGCAGCTGTCAATCTCATTGTATCTTATCAAACTTTGTTGGCATCATTGGGTAAATAGAGTAAAGTTTAATTTTATATTAATTTACTATCTTTTTACACTTAACTGTACTAGTTCTATGTTGAATTAAGGCATAGGTCAAGATGATATAATTTATTTTAACGAGTAGAAATAAAGATATCTTACAAAATATTAAATACAATATACAAAATCATATCTACTAAATTAATATACTAAATCTTAAATATTAATTAATTTTGTATAATCATATTTAATTCATATTATATTATGTCTACAGTTTTTTTAATAATTGGAATTTTGGAAAGTCCTAAGTAGTTTACAAAAGTATACAAATTAATAATTTCGACAAATAGGTATATGACTAATAATTTAATTTAAATAAAATTAAAATATTCATATTTAAAAAAAACCTGGCGCCTACGAAAAACTAAAAAAAACAAGCCTATTAATTTAGAATTTTGTCAAAAGTAATACTGATGAGCTTCATCATAATATCAATAATTTTAAAATCTATCTATCTACAAAGAAATAATAAAATCTTTGCAAAATACAAAAATTAACAGCCCGCCCCCATTTATATATTACATAGCTCCCTTGGGAGATTTGTTAGTGCAAGAATAGGTCCCTCTGCTCTTAACCCTGGTTATAGAAAAAAGTGATATATTATAGTACCAACATTTAAAAAAATGCATAAAATGATGTCATTCCATTTACTTATAATTTATAAACCATTTGCAACTGTCTTATTACATCATCACATCTTATTTATAAAGGTGAGGTGCATGGGTGACCTCAGGCCTTAGATTTGTCGTAAGACTTAAATGTTAAGTCTCGACGCCATGTAGGCGCCCCTTGATCTCTGACCAAGATCAAAAAACTGGTTCCAAAATAATTTTTCATAAATTTAAATTTCAACGTAGTTTATTACCATAAATTAATTAAGATAAGTAAAAAAATATAATATTCTCATTTTTTGTTGATATAAAAAACGTATATTTAATTTGTATTCCAATATTCATGACAACTGATAAAATAGGTATATGGACACTTGGACTTCATGATAATTGGTAGGTATATGTTCTTTTAAGTAAAAACATATAAAACTTTGAACATATCAAGATATAAAAATGTTTTTTCTTTCCCAAGTGTAGAATAACACTTTGTAAAAAGTGGTAGATATATGGTCGATCTTTTATACGTAAATAAAATAAATTCGAAAAACGAGAGTGATCTAGTTTTTTCAAAATACTTAACAACCAACCATTTTTTTTTTCCATTGAACTCTACTTATATCATAAAGTGTAAGAGTTGCTGTGGTTCTGTGCGTTTGGTTCAACACACTAATCTCAGAAACTATGAATTAAAATAGTTTTTTGTGAATGGATAGTCAATGGACTATCGGGGACCTATATTACTTCTCGGTATCGGTATCGAAGTACCCCGTAAAGCTGTCAGAGAAACCGGGCACTCAAAATGTGTTATGTCTCATACAGAACTGTTACATATTTCTATTTGACCAAGCGGACGTAGCTAGCAGGCAAGAACTATATTTAAATATATGCATTTCTAATAATCATAATAAATAAGTAAGTTCGAACATCTTAGAAATTTTAAACTCTTATTGCATTTTAATTGTATAAAGTAGAGCCCCATAAGATTTAAGAATTTAGAAAGAGAAAGTAATTGTACGTGTCCAAAAATTTTACCATTACAAGTCATGGTTACCATTGAGTTTCACCTTGAAATTGTGCTCGATTCGCTTCGCCTAGTAAGTGTAAGCATTGATCGTCAGCCAATTCGTTGCTAATCGTCGATTTCTCTTCGATATGCGTGATAATAATGACAATAATAAAAATGTTTCGTGCAGCTGATGATACGGGCGTTTGCCAATTTAGTTAAAGTCAAGGGTTTACGAGTTTGTTGACCTCAGCGCATATATATTTTTTAAAATATTTATTAGTAGATATGGTTTAATTAAAAATAATGTATAAAGATTATTCTTAGAAGATACTGACGTTTAATACGTTTTACATTATAATTGGAGTCGTGAGAAGGACATCTGTGTTATAATTATTTCTTACTCAAGATATTATATAATTTTGCATGCTTTAGTTAGAAATCTCCGATCAGATTGTCGTAACTGATTCGTAAACGGCCTTAGTTTAAAAAGAATATATTAAAAAAAATCAGCTTCACGCTGTATCCCGCACACAGCAGGGTAGGCAGAGGGAACCTAGTGTTAAGGCACTCCGTTCCCCACTTTCTGCTGAATTCTGGAGGCATCGTTTGAGGGGCAGAACTCAACTCCGCGCTTTGTCTCAACACCAGAGCGAAGAAATGGAAATATAAACGTAAATAAATATCAATTATTAAAAAAATGTACATAATTTATTATTCAACAGTATATTCAAAAACGTATATAAAGAAGGTATATTATTGTTAACAACCGGTTTAAGTGACTTTCTTAACGCTCTCCACTCATTTTGACATCATATTTATTTTTATATAGTGAGATAGCGATCCAGTTCTAAATGAAAGTAAACATTCGCTGTTTACTGTTTTTTTTTGCAAGCCAGATCAATAGCATCGGAGCTGGTAAAAAATGACATCCTGTTATACCTAGCTACATACTGGTTCGGACTCGACCTTCGCTCGTTTATTTACATAATAATATACCGTTGCTTCATCTCGGCTAATAGGAAGTGTAGCGTTACACCATACTTATCTAATTGATTGTATAGCAATTATATGTATAGAATAACAGTTATTTACAGATAATTATGATTTACAGTTGGAAATATGTATCAATTGCCTAATGTAATTATGAAGTTTCTTTTGTTTTTAGGCAGGGTAGGCAGTGGGAACCTAGTGTTCCCCACTTTCCGTTGAATATTTGGAGGCATTCTGCCGCTCAACAGTGGTGGAATTCCACGTTGGGCTTTTTGCCTTGGTATCAGAACACAACCGTCACGTTGCAGTACCCCCTTGTACCCCTGTGCGACAACTGCTTCTAATTATGAAGTTAAAAGATATTTTTCTACGAAATTAGATTTTTTATTGTAAATGTGAATGTTAGTTTGTTTGTTACGTGTACACGCCTAAACTGCTCGATCGATTATTATGAAACTTTATACACATGTTCTTCGAGATATTTGAAAGGACATAGGATAGTATTTATTAAAAAATATGTTATCCTTAGGTTATAATACAAAAATAAGTTTAGCCAAGCGAAGCCGCGTTTGATTCTAGTATAATATATTTTCTTGAAATACAGCGTGCAAAATATTAATTGTATAACTTACCTAGATGACGTCGCAACTATATTTATAATAATTTACATGTATGTATGTATGTATGTACATACTGCAAGTGTACCTAATATCTGTGTGCTCTGTCATTATGTCTGAAAACATTAATCACTTTCTCTGGTGGTGAATGCAGATCGTATTTTCCAGTGAACGTGGCGTTGGCATGCTTTAAATTATTCTATGATAGTTGCAAAAAGCAAGCGAGAAAACCAGAATAAATTATGTAGTATTTATATTTTATTAAATAATGTTCACCTTCAAGAAAATAACGGCTGAGGCATTTTTTTGAAAAACATGACGTAACTTAGATTTGTTTGGTTTTAACTACTTTTGTCCCCTATATACGAATTAGTTTCCACGATTTAGATATTAGTAGGTAGTAGGTATTCGCTATACACCTTGCGTTTATGTCTTGTGTTATCTATCCTATTCAAACCTCAAGGTTCCCCCTTATGGTACCTTTTAGACAAAAGAAACACTACATTCCCCAAATAGACGAGGCCAATATTATCCGAGGCAACTCTTTTATAGCTTCTTGTCATGAAAATAACTAACTTTGTTCTAGCTTTAACCATGATTAAATTTTCTTTTATTACTTAATATTTTCAAAAAATGAAAATAAAATTAAAACTGAAATCTAAATACATTTAATAGATACTATAAGTCATTGTTCATGTATTTAAAAATTGTTACTTTATAATGGGAGGGCTTTTGCAATTTCTTTAGAGCGGTTCACTTTGCCTGTAGAAGCTAACACAATTGAGAGTGGAATGCTGCCCTAGATTAAAACCCGCTGTTGCCGCTCGTGAACCATGATATATAGAGCGTACCACATGGGATCTATAATTTAATATACTACTAGATAGAAGAATAATTACTTATATTTATTTATCTTTTAACATGTTTTAGAGAAAAAAAGGTTGTCTTGATTTAAAAATTCCTTTGTATGTTGTAAATTATATCAGAAACGGCTTTTATCTTCTTCCTTCGGTCTGCCTTCCTTCTCAACCTACTCCACTTTGCACGGTCTTTTGCGTCCTCGGTGGTTAGACCATTGGCTCTCATGTCCTGCATCACGACATCCAACCAGCGCTTCCTTGAACGTCCGGGAGGTGTCACCCCAGAAACTGACATAGCAAGGCACTTGCATCCGACATAGTTCTTAGGCCGGCGCGTAACGAGGCCAAACCATCTCAGAAACGGCTTTTATCATTTATATTTAATTACGAATTTTAATAGAGTAATAAAATCTTTTCGACATTGGGTTCTGCCACTCAACACACAATGCCTCAATAATTAGGCGGAAATTGGGGAACGAAATTGTCTTAATACACAACAGAGTGTCTAAACACTAGGTTTCCAGGTTTCCTTTGCCTAGACTACTATGGAGCTATTAAAAAAAGCAAACTTTTTAATTTTGTGTAAATCTTATTAAATAAATATTAAGATGAAGACATCTCTACCATATCTCTTGAATTGAACTCATAAGTTTAAAGACGAGATTTAATGATAGTTAAAAACATTTTTACCATGTTTTCAAGTGCGCACATAAATTTGCTTCAGCCATTATTCTGGTACTTTCTAAAGTTGTTCTTTTGTTAAAATACCAATTTATTCACATTCCATTATGCACAGTCACCGCGACGCGTCGATGCCTTCTTAAAATTGCAGCTATTGTATCTCAATAGGAGTACAAAAGTATAGTTCGTCAATGTTTACTTAGGTGTGTAATGATTTTATATAAATAGTTTTTATATTTACGATAATTTGTTATAGAAAAATGTAAATCAACCTCTTTGTTTAATAAAAAGATATATTTGAAAATTTATACATAGAACTAGCGCGACGCTTGATGTGTTGAAAATTCTGATGCGCATTATTAGATTTGGAGCTGAAGAGGAAAGTGGTCCTCTAGAATAAAATATTGTATTATAATTTAAGATATACATTGTACAAGCCTAATGGTATCTAGCCCTGGAAGAAGTATAAGTTCTGTAAAAGTCCTGTGATATAAATTGTAGAAGCCTAATGTTATTTAGCCCTGGAAGAAATATAAGTTCTGTAAAAGCCTCGAGGTGTTTGATTTCTTTACAGGTGCTATTCTTGACGATCGTAAAAACAACACTTTCTGTTTTAATACTAAATATCGAATATATTTAACATGTTAGGGAAACCCGTATTCTCAAGTAAAAAGTCAATTTTTCGCTGTATCCCGCACATACCAGGGTAGAGGGAACCTGGGAACCTAGTGTTAAGACACTCCGTTCCCATTGTAGACACTTTCGTTCCCCCCTTTCCGCAAAATTCTGGAGGCATTGCGTGTTGAGCGGCGGAAATCAACGCCGCCAAACAAACAACTTATTGTGTAATTCTAATATTTTAATTTGTCTATAACTTACTAGAATTTTTACATCCTTAACAATATTTTTGTAAATTAATATTCTAGTGCGGCAATTTTTTTTTTGTATTATGTAAGTTTCCTCCTAAACGGAAAATTTCGGTTTTGAATAGATATTTATAAAAAATGTTAACAGTATTTTTTACTGATTGACGTACTTATTTATTTATCCATTTGCAAAAAAATGTATTTAAGAAGCATATCTATAAAATAAAAAGTAGCAGAACCAGATTTACTTCTGCATTTATTTTGTAAAACGTAGTATATTTAATAACTTATTTTATGTAGGTTTCTGTGTAAGTGTTATCTATATATATAAAATCGAAAGGTCACTCACTCATCACGAAATCTCAGAAACTACAAGTGCTAGGAATCAGAAATTTTGCATAGGAATTACTTATAGGACGTAGGTGCTCGCTAAGACGAGAATTTGCAATATTCGATTTCTAAGGGGTTGTTTTTGGGGTCGAATGTTTGTATGAAACTTCGTTACTACAAATGCTAGGAGTCTCAAAATTTGCATGGACGTCACTTATAGGACGTAGGTACTCATGGAGACAGAAATTAATAATAAAGTAGTTCACGCAGGCGAAGTCGCGGGCGGCTAGTATTAAGATATGTTTCTTTTAAATGAATTACATCTATGTACAGTGCTATTATACTATTTTTATTTTATATCACAAGTAGTGTTCCCAAGTGTTTTAAAAAATATTTTTTGGAAGTATTCGTACTCTGCTTTATATATTTATTATTCCTTTACATTTGATTCTTATGGCACTTCGTCAATAATTATTGCCGAATTTAGCTTCACACTGTGTGCCAAGGTAGGCAGAGAGATCCTGGGAACCTACATAGTGTTAAGACACTCCATTCCCATTAAAACACTTCTGCTCCCCGCTTTTCGCCTAATTCTGAATTGTTACTAATTTTAAAATATATTTTTTGGACAATACTACTATTGTTTTAAGCAATATGATGTAATTTATTGTGCAATGAATAAACATACTGTCACAGCTGACATAATGATGAGTAATCGTTATATTAGAGCATTTCAACATATTAAAATTGACCTGTTCGATAAATTTTATATTCTAAAGTATTTAATTTAAAAAATTAACAAATTAAATCATCTTCACGCTGTATCCCGCACATAGCGGGCTAGGCAGAGGGAATTTAGTGTTATGACACTGCGTTCCCCACTTTCGCTGAATTCTGGATGCTTTGAGTGTTGAGTCCCGACACCAGAGCGAAGAAATGGAAATATAAATTTAAATAAATATTTAAATTTCTCGAGTGGGCATCGAACCCACGGTCAGTCGCGCTTATAGTCACTCTTTGTGCCCCTGCGCTACGCTCTAAAATATTTATAGCTAAGAATAGGGAAATTGCTAAACATTTGCACCAAAACTGAACGTAATGTCACCCATTTAAGAATAACCTTGGAGTCGAACATTCATATTTGTGATATTTAGAATTTACTTGCATTCAATTAACATAAAGGTTGTCATAATAAATTATAATTTATCCTGATAAATACCAACTCTACATTAAAACGTTCACATTAGGTTGTACTAAACATAAAATACTACATAATTTTACTGATTTTTTTACAACTTCACGCTATATTACGCACATAGTAAGTACATAGCAGAGGGAACCTAGAGGGGAACTAGTCTTAAGACATTCCCGTTCCCCGCTTTTCACTGGAGGCATTGTGTGTTCTATTCCTATCATTCAACAGGTCTCAATGCCGCTCTTTGCCTAGTTACCAGAGTAAGAAAAATTATTAAATATTTTATTTCCTCGAGTGGGAATTGAACCCAATACCTATTGAGTACAGTCGTACTTTTGTGCCCCTGCGCCTACGGTTGGCCTCATGTTAACGCTTTAATAACAATAACATTTTTGAAATAACAATGAAACAATAACATTTTGAAATAACGATATATATGTAACATTATTTATAATATAGAATGACCTTATAAGCTTATAAACTTATTCGTACGTATATTTCTTAACCGATACGCATATTATTCGTTACAGTATTCCAAAGCAATTTCTTATAATTCGATTTTTACGCAGAAACACTAACGACGATCAGTAAATTTCTTAAGGTCATACGAACAACATTTAAATTGAAATGTTTCCGTTGTTTTGCATCGTGATTGGATTGCCTTTTCACTTGTAATCAAATGTCTATTTTATCTGTTCTCAATGTGTTTAATAACAAAGAGAAATATTAGAGGTCAGTAATGGCGCAGTGGCAAAAGCGTGTGACTGAAAACGCGACGGTTGTGGATTCGGTTCCCACTCGGAGGAATGAATTATTATTTATTAATATTATCATTTCTTTGTTCTGACACCAAGGCAAAAACCCAAAAACGCGCAATGCTTAAAAAAAATAACGGAAAGTGGAGAACGGAGTGTCTTAATATTAGGTTCCCTCTGCCTGCCTTGCTTTATGTGAGGAACAGCGTGAAGCTGAGAAGAAATATTCGCTTCGAAACTCATCCCATACAGCTAATATGATATATTGCACAATAAAGTAAAAAAGCAGTTATTGATTATATCTAAAAATATAAAATAGCCTTGTCCAGTCATAATTCATTGTTATGGGTTTTTATAACTAGTCATTAAATCTCATGTTGTGTAATGTATATTAATATGTCATTCAATTGCATTATAAAATCAGGTAAAGACCTAATCGGATACAGCCTACTTCTTTGCTAATACTCGCTTTACGTCATTGATTATATAATTATTTAGTTTAGATGCTTCTAAAACTATATTTACTTTTAGTATTTATTATATAATTACTTAGGTGCTTATAAATATATATAAAAGTTTATATAAGTGCTATTAAAAATTCATCTAGGCACCTAGAGAACTTAACAAGAGACACTTGCCCTTTTGCTTATTTGCCAAACAGATAAAAAATATTACCCATGTTACAATAAAAACTGGGTGAAAATGACAGTGTCCTTGATGTCCATGGAAGGTCAAGGAGATGATTTAAGATAGAACTTTACTATTTCGTAGAATCTACTTTTCCTCCCATCATAGGTACCATTCCCCTACCTATTTATGGTCATGTTTATTAAACTATTTATAATAAAAAAAAATATTATGGAATAAAAAAATAAGTGAACTAAACCGCAAAGGTTACTTGTTTTTCTTCATTCCTATAAATGTAACATTAGTGCTTATTTAATTGTGTCATATAAACCAAAACAATTGTATCATCAGTCAATTCAAGTATAATGACGCAAAAACTTTCTTAGTATTTAAAATAATATTAAATATTATTATGATTTCTTAATCAGTCAACCTTAAAGCTGTGGTACTTAAGAATCACCAGTAAGGAATATTTTTAATAGTTGCCAAAATATGAATAAAATTGCTAATGATAAATGAATTGTATTTTGTAATAAATGATGTAGCAGGATTGGAATCTTTGGGATACAGTCCAAATCCTCAAATACTTCCCCAGTTACTTCTGGCACTGTTTTTTTTTTACAATTTTAATTATCGTTTTTTTTTACTTTTTTATTCAGCTCTTATAGTTATTGCTGTTATTATATTGTAATTATATAAGTGTAGATATACCATATGAAACTAAGTTGTTACCAAAATAGAACATAATAGAGACACGTGGTATTTGAAGACAACATAAAAACACCAAATAATTGCGAACCACTATCAGACAAATAAAATTCAACTCAACATAAAGATAACACCAACAACCTGTTCTTTCACCCGATACCGGATTTGGTGTAGTGACACGATATTCCTGTAATACGAGTCTGTTACGGCCTGATGGACGGCGGTGTGGAGACCCGCGCCCTTACGCTTACAGTGAAATGGAGTGAAGCCTTTCCTGTGTTATTGATTCTGATATACGAGACGATAGCATTTCCTAATTTGTTTTGATTATTCTTCCTAATAAATTATATTAACATCTATGTGATACTTCACAAGGTCATAATAAAAATTACTTGGCGCTATACGCGGTAAGTTGCAGTAAGAAGATCGGCTTCACGCTATATCCCGCATAGCAGGATAGGCAGAGGAACCTTTATTGTTATGACACTCTGTTGAGTGGCGGAACTAAGCACCAAAACGAAGCAAAATATAAATTTAAATAAATATTTCATTTTCTCGAGTGAGGATTGAATCCACGACCAGGCGCGTTTATAGACACACTTGCACCCTTGAACCACGACTGGCTTCAAATCTCTGGCTTTAAGAAAATGGAATTAGAATTATACATATAAAACAAAATCAGTATATTAATAGTAAGCATAATCAGAAAATATGTACATGTTTCTACATGTTTCCAGGCAACAGTCATACACCAGTGCACCTCAGTCAAAACAAATGCCACTTAAATCACACGGTCATATGATACTTTAATTTTTGTGCTGCGCTTGTCAAACCCACTAACGTGATTGTTTCCAACAATCGTACGATCGATGTTGTAATATGCGATTACAAATTAAAAATTTAATCACGCTTCACGCTGTATCCCGCACACAGCTGGGTAGCCATAGGGAACCTATTGTTACGACACTCCGTTCCCCACTTTTCGCCGAATTGTGGAGGCATTGCGTTTTGAGCGGCGGAACTCAACGCTGCAATTAAAATATAAATTGAATAAATATTTAATTTCCTTGAGTGATAATCGAACCCACAACCACTCGCGTTTAAAGTCACCTGCGCTACGACTGGCCTAAATTGTAATATGCGATGAGATAATGAAATAATCTTGTGAATATTCGGAAAGACCTACTTGTAGTTGTAATTAATATAATGGAATAAAGTCATTTGGGAAAGAGAGTTCGTTATGTAAAATAAAACAATAAGAAAAATAAATTAACATTTAATAGCTTCTGCTATTATGTAATTTAAATATTAATTAAAATTTTTCATTATGTAATTTTTGAAATATTTTGTCTTTTTGTTTTTTTAGTAACCCAAACTCTATTTAAGCTTGTAGTAATGATATTTGTATCGATCAATTCATGTTGCATTTATATGGTAGGTAGTTGATGAAATTAAAAGTAAATATATTTTATTGCAAACACTTCGGAAACCTGATTTTAATGAATAATATGCTCGAAGATAAAATATGTTTTTTGTTTTTGAATTATTTCATACTTAATCAATTAATTATTATTTATAATGGCGCATGTAGAGTCTTTAAAAATATACTGCAATGTTCCAGCATATCCATTTTAAGTAGCGTTCCTAATTTAGATTGCAATATTTCATACAACTTTTATGAAATCTCTTTCCTTCAAGACATTAATCCTCGGCCAAAGTATAAACTAGTCCACGTACGTGCCTTCCGTTGCAAACCGCCGGAGTCAAGGATTCTTTGGATTCCGATCCACCGGTCACTGCTCCGGACTATGTCAATATTAATGATGAGATAATCCAGTGTTTGTTTTGAAGTCTCCGTAAGTTTAGCTTTGTTTGTATTTCGTTGTATGGTCAATTGTTATTATGAAGCGGTAATTAAATTTGGTAATTTTAAAGCTTTTTGTGTATTCGGCAACGTGAATAATATCCAATATTGAAATAAGGGTAGTATGAAGAAATTTCTCTCTTTGTTTACCCGCATGTAGCAGGGTAGGCAGAGGGAGCTTAGTGTTAAGATGCTCATCACTTTCATTAGCATTGTGTGTTGAGTGGCGGAACTCAAATAATATAAAGACTTTATTTTTTAATTTCTTCAATAATTAAAACAATATATATATAACAATATATAGCTATTTCATACAGATCTACAGTTTTAAAATTATCAATTAATGTTTTTTTTATAACATAAACTCGATATATTCGTGAAAGTAAAGTGCTCGCTGGGAATAACAAAACATTTTACTTATCCTAACGTATGTGTATATTCATATTATGTTGTAACTTGAAATATTTCGCAAGCCAAAGTGCTACAAGCGAAAGTCTTTAAGTAAGCTGCTTCCAAGACTTTACATAAAACAGTTTACTTGTGACTTCTTTATTTCCTTGACACAACCGTGAGAAACTATATGAATTAAAGATATTTAACTACTCGAATATCTCTCACAGTTGATGCGTATAGCCAAATTTGTATTTTAAATTTACGCAATCGGTTATTTAATACTCTATCAAAAAACAATACATCGTTAGTTCTTTCATCTAAATTGTAAGAGTTATGTAGGCGAGTGAATGCAATCTAAAACTAATTTATTTTATAATGATTAATAATAAGGTGTGCGCTATCTCTCTGTATTTTATCTTTCTTTTCGTCTCTATCTTCTTCTTATACAATTTTGTCTTTTTTAAACCATGGCAAGATCTAACTATCTATAGTTTTATCTTATTTTTACTAATCAATTCAGAAAAAACAACAGATGTTTGTCGTTGGATTTGTTAAATATAAATTGTGTTATGACATCGACGGAGCCTTGTTTTTTGCCCATTTACTTGGTTTAATTAATAATCGGTAACGGAAGTAAAAGTATCGAAAATTAGACAAAAGCGTGTCGATTATGCAAAAATTTAGTAGAATTATTGGGCAGTTCATAATGTAAGACGTTTTTAAAAATACTTCTCTGAAGATTTTCTGTTGAATTTGTTGAACGTATAACGTAACTAATTAACAATAACATTAATTAACATTAACATAGTGTCTCTACACTAGTTAAATTCATAAAAGAGAATGAGACACTGTGCCATAGAACACTGAAAGTACCTGACAGTTCATTGGAATGTTATCTGTGACCTAAAATAATATATTGCCTTATCATTTATATTGATACACTCGATTGTAAATACGAATTCTATGAATTACTAAATACAGTGGACTTTCTAAATTATCTTTTTTTTTATTTTTTTTTTTCACCTTTTATAACAAGACGAAAATAGAAAATAGAAAATATAGTTTAAATTTTAAATCTTTAATCAAATTCGGTCTTTTTTCAAACTCTACATATTGCCAAACGAAATAAATACAGCGCGTACGTATATGTTAATATATAAAAAATTGAAATTCTAATATTATGAAAATAAGAATCGGGATGTACAAAAAGTATCCCGGTGAGGATAGGGGACGATTGCTGCTGAAATAATATAGCAGGCTCGTATCAGAGACGTGAGACGGACGCGCGCACGTAGGACGCTCCGGCCACCGCCAGTGCACACTCGGCTAGCGAGCGGAACACGCGTACTTACGTTTGCGGAAAAAGGGAACCTAAAAAATATACTATATATAAACAAAATAATAAAGGAATTTATAAAAGGAAATATATTAGAAAGCAGCTCTCAGGATTTATTTTTATTACATTATTGTTAATAACGTGGGATATTTGATTGTATTAAGATGCCGGTCGAAACGAAAATTAGCTTTTCTGGTAAGTTTTCACGTTCCTTTTTGTTTAAAGTTTCAGAATTTTTTGTTTTTTTCTTAGATTTAAATTGTAATTTTTAATAACCTTGGTTTTAAGACCATATATATTCGTGTATTTTTTTGCGCTTGCAACTATAGAACTTGTTTTCGGTGTGCTTATCGCTACTTCATGAATAATACATGTTTTTTAATTTTCTTATCATTTATTTAGTTAATAATTAATTTATTATTTGCACTTTTTACATGTATTTGTGTTGACAAATAAGTATTTATATGCTTAGTTCGCAAACTGCAAATTCTAAGGAGTCAATTCTGTATTTCATAACTCGTTAGTGGTGCTTAGAAGAGCAAGTGCTAATTAATGTGAATTAGTAACATAGGTACTATAATTTGCATTGTTTCTCCACTCTTCAGTGATGTTATTATATTAAAATATAGTTTTTCGATTTAATAATAAATTTTCAATTTTACTGATTATTATTTAAATTATCTTTAATGATATTCTATATATGTACATAACAATATGTTTTTAATCGCAGTCCAGTCATAAACAAGTAATAAATTCTTAGACCTAATAGTGAAGTGGTTATTCCCACACAATGACCTAAAACTATACATAAGGTGAAAACCACACACAAAATACCTATGCGTTTTTATTATAAAAAGCAATAACGTAAAATGAATTAATTATTATCTTATAATCAGAGAAACTTAGGCACTATATTCCACTGATTGTAAAATATGTGAGAAAAATGTTTTTTATGTATAAAATTGACATACGATTTAAAAAATGTTTATACTATTAAAACAAGGACGTTATTTTTTTTATACCTACTAGTACTAAGTGGACATACAAAATAAAAACAAAAACATAACAGTGTTGTATAATAGCCTACTATGTAATAGGTATTCTAATCACCCCTTGTCTCGTAACATTTTATATATTAATAGCATCAAGCCATGGCTATAGCTAGGTGTTGATTTATTTAGGCGCGCTAGTGAACCTCCCTTGCCATTTTCCTTTGAACTATACCGAGCGGCCCCCGTTTTATTAAACCCCCAAACGCCCTCTTGACACGAGCATTTAAGATTAAAGATTTTAATTTAAAAGGCACAGAGGCACTAATATGTGACTGTAAACGCAACTGGTTGTGGGTTCAATCCTCACTTGAGGAAATGAAATGTTTTTTTTAAAGTTACATTTTCAATTGTTCACTCTAGTCTCAAGGCAAAGCGCGGCGTTGAATTCCGCAACTCAACACGCAACGCTTCAAAATTCGGCGGAAAAATGGGGAACGATTTTCTTATTTAGTATTAATTACTTTTGGTTATTCTTGTTATCAATAGCTAATATTGTAAGAGGCTTACCCTGACCCCTGTACCTGCAGCTAACATTAGTGGTATTTAAATACCTTGTCCTTGTTTGGTGTTCTATCACGACTGTGACACGCCACACAGCCGTAAGTGTAACCGCATCTGAGCCTTATCAGATTTATAATGTAGTGTAGATGAACAATGATGGATAGTAAATGATTTGTTTCTAATTTTTCGTATTGTTTGAAAGTGTAATTTTAAATGCCTCCAGAATTCGCTAGAAAGTAGGGAACGGAGTGTCTTAACACTAGGTTACCTCCGCCTACCCAGCTGTGTGCGGGATACAGCGTGATTAGCAGTGATATTTTTTAAATTTTATAATAGTTTAAATTATAAATGCTTAATTACACCGACTTGTTAGTGTGAACACATTAAAAACATTGACTGTGCTAAAAGCTAAAAGGGTAAAACCCTATAATATGATATCGTTTACACGACATATATTACAGCATAATTCTCTATACTTATATGATGACAATTACTATACAACCAAATATGGCACGCTATGTCTAATTGACGTTTATTTTTAACAAGTATATAGTCGGTGGTAGTAACTACTAGAGTTTGATAAGAGTCATATGAACAGGCCCTTGGCTGAGGTCCCAGGCCAGGGGCAGGCCCTTGGTTTTATTCTAAAAAGGTTAAGCCGTCCTTAACAAGCTACGCAAAATCGTGATTTTCTTAATTTTTCCCTATCAAAGATAATATTTTCTCAGCATAATAATTCGCGTAGAACATGTCACACACGTTCCGCTCTCAAGCCTTACATAAATATTTACATCCGACGTCTTATCCTTATCGGAGATGCGCGGTTTGCGTCGGAATTGCTCGATTACTTCTCTCATCATTGTTGTCGTTCATCCGTGGTAGAACTGCAGAGCAGGTGTAACCTGCACAGGTTTTACGTGACTTACTTGTGTGATGTGTGGCTTTATCGCGATACCATCGAATCATAGATCCTTATTACGTATGTATAGTATGGTCGACGAGTAGTGGCCGCTATTAAGTTAGATTTTCTGGATTTTAATTATTAAATGTAAGAAAAAGATTTTAGGAAAATCAGCTGCGCAGCCATCTTCAGCTAACTTCAAGGAATCTGCTGAACTTACTGATGATACTGCAACGAGGTGTGATTTTAAGGCTAATATTGATTCTTTATAGCTGTTATTATTCATTTAACTAAATTAATTGCTTGCTAATTTTCGTCGTATAAATATATCAGTTCAAATAACCTTGGACGACAGTTTTGGATTTCACACGACTACAATGTAGCGACATCGATTCTCCTGAAGCGTATCGGATAAACCAAATGTCTCAGTCGTCAAATAAAACGTTATTTTTGTTTACTATTCTTTTATAAATATACTAGATAAAGCTAATATATTACTTCTTCTTTATCACCAACAATAAAAAAATATCAATATTTGTTTTGAACGCAAACACTACATATTTTGCATCATTTTCCTATAATCGATGTTAGCTATCAGTAACATTGGCGTATCAGATAATATTTATAGATAGATAAAAGAAATAGAAATGGTAACGTTTATAATTCATCCATTAGTCATGATTGCCTCCATACTCGAAGCAACATAAATAGTATGTAATTAATTGCATATATTATTAGTGCATATATTAATTCTTTTTGTGCATGGCGCCATGTTGCTTGATAGTAAACCTGTTTCTCCTGATTGGAACGCGAAGTTGTAAATGGTAAAGAATTACGATGAAAATCTTAACAAGGCGTTCTTGTAATTATCCTTTAAGGGTTAATTTATACATATAAAAATACAACTTTTGGTCAAAAAATGTTTTTGAACACCGCTGAGGTGGTGGATTATCGCAGGAATATTTATATTTTTCGGCCTATTTAGAGAAAATGGGATTTTAACTATGATTTTTCTAAAAAATAGATGGACACCGTGTGAAATATTAGTGTTTCTTATAATAAATATCAGTACGAAGTATAGTATAAAGTAGTTAGTTTGCGAGAAATGTAGTGTGTATAATATACATGTATACAGTTGCTGCATTCCATTAAAATTCTCTATCGCACGGGACTATGTTCTCATAGCTATGCTCCCATGGGAAATCATTGTTATAAAATACAGCTTGCTTATTCGTAATCATTATCAATTTTTAACCGACTTCTGAAAGAAAAGGAGGTTATCAATTCGACTGTATTTTTTTTTTATATTTGTTACCTCATAACTTTTGACTGGGTGAACCGATTTTAATCATTTTTTTTTATATAGTTTATTTAGTTTCTATTCACTGTTAACTTATAATGGATTCGAATCTTAAACCACCATTATCTGGACTACCTCCAAACATACAACTTTTTCTTCTATTTAAAAGTCTATCGTACACGTTGTATACTTTATATTATTTATAATACCCAGAGGCGACGCCATAGCGTCTAGACTCTAGACATTATTGAATATTCCCTGTGACCCGCCCATCCACTGCACTCTATTTCCGCATTTATTATCGAGCACACGTACGTACTGTACTTATGTAATTAGCTAACAACCGGTTTGTGCTTTTGCCATGTATTTAACAAATAGATTTGTCATTTATACTGGCAGCTATTAATATATGTCTGTGTTGCCAGTATCAGTATTATCAGTTATTATATCTTAAATAATATAATTAGATGATAAATTATCCATATTGGTTAAATAACTTAAATTATTTTGATATTTCAAATTGAGATCTCGTTGAGTTATATCTAATTATTTTGTATGTGAAAGACTTATTACGTCCATAACTCTGCTCTTAATAAATAAAATTGAGATTGTAAATTCTCCAGTAATACCAACACTTTTTGGGGGAGTAAAAGGAGAGACGAGAGCCAACTTTAAAGACTATCTAACCGCCAACACCCAGTATAGTTTAGTTAGGAATATAAACAATAGGAAAATATAATAAATTAAAAATGTATATAGGTAGATAATACAAAGAGTATTTACTTTATTATAATATCCATATTCTTTGCTTGAAATTGTCATATCTGACCAAAGCAAGTGTTTTACGGAGGCGTTCAAATAAATTATGTAAACGTATAACAATATATAAATATAATAAGTAACTGTTTATTTTGAGACATTTTTCCACATATAGACAGAAGTGGGCAATTTAAATAGTGATTTGTGACGCTACTAAGGATCATTTGAAATCCTGACGTTTCAAAGCAGTAGTTTTGAGTTCATTGGCTTCTACAGGCTTAAATATTTTTGTTAAATAAATATTTTTTAAGAAATTTCTTCTAATATGGCTGATGAATATTTATGGAATGTCAGCGTCGATTAAGATATCTATGTATATTAATTTAAAGCAAAGTTTGATCTTATCGAAATTATTTAACAGATGTTATTTCAATGTGAGTAATGATAGTACCAGGTTATATTCAACTATATATATGACTTTACAATTTGTTAAACGTTACAACTATTCTTGATTGATAATTCATATCCCAACTTATTTTTTTAGAAGATTTTGAAACATTTTTTTCAGCTTCTCGCTATATCTCGTATATAGCAAGGTAGGCGGATTAGAGGGAACCTATTTTTAAAAAAACTCAGTGTTACGCTTTTGTCTTGGTTCCACAGCGAAAAAATAAAGTATTAATAAATAATTATTCATTCCCTGAGTAGGAATCGAACTCACAACCGTCGAGTTACAGTTACACGCTTTTGCCCTTGCATTTGGTGTATTTAGTACATTTTTTTTGGATGGAAAAGATCATTACTCTAATGAAGCCCGCATACAACTCAAAAACAAATTTAATGTAATGCTCACCATATTTGCGACGACACTACATTCAGGTGCCATAGTGTGAATTGCCTTATTGACTAAACACTTACGTCAGTGTCTCTTTAAGACGTGCTTACAAGTTCAAGGTAGACTGTTGGGGAACTCCGGTTTCTTATTTAAAACTATCGTTTGTTTATTGTAGCAGTATAAGATGTTTTTGAAGACTTCTACGTCACGTGTCACCTTCGTTGTGGAATTTTTCTTGTTTTTATATGATTTTATATACTTCATAAAAAAATCGTCTTCGTCTATTATTATTTATATTATATGTTAAGCGATTTTCAAAAGAACTGAGAATTTTTATGGACAACCATAAATGAAGGATTATGTGCTTTCTTCCATTACCTAATCAAAAGTTACCATTTTCACAAATGGGGAAAAAGGAACACAGTGTTTCCTCACTAAGCTATATCCAGTAAAAATAATGTCAGTACTTAGTACTTTCCCTTATCTGGAACTAACTAATACCAGTTTCAACAAAGTATGTTGAAACAGCTATAATGTTGGCATGTCTGTATATACCTTCTGTTGTCATGTCTGTATATACCGTTGACATATAGAGGCCCGCGTCTTTCCTTTTTGAGAACATATCCCGTCGTATGAAGCAAGTACCTACTGAGTCACCGTGTTTACTTACATAAGTAAACAACGTAGTAATCTCGGACACGAGACTTACTGAAATATGATAAAAACCCTGAAGAAAGAAGAAAAGAATCAAAGAAGTTTACAACTTAAAATATTATTATATAAAAAATCTGTTTGGCAAAAGCTAAAGTGGGGGACGGAGTGTCTTAACACTAGGTTCCCTCTGCTTCCCCTGCTGTATGGTATATATGAAGCTGATAATAATAATAATCTGTTAAGCAACAAATTTACATTATTCACACCGTATCGAAATCCAATATCAAATGGAATTCTCAGTTCTATACAAACGTGTTTCACTTTAAATGCTATGCTCTTTATGCAGAAAGTCAAGGCTTCGTTCCCGTCTAACTTGAACCTGCATTTATCATTGCCTCAGATAATAATCTAGGCAGTAACTCGCGGGCGTGAGGTTGAAACAAAGACGACTTAACGCTTATCTACAACTTCGTGACTGTTATATTTCTCAGATGCCATATTCTATATAAAGCACTCTTTCGTAGAATGTGCTAGACAAATCATAACATAATTGTTATATAAACTTACGTCAACAGTATTATTTCTTTCAATTAGACGTTCGTCTATGGCCATAGATTCTATTGTGGTAATCAAAGAAGGTAAATGGATCTGACATTATATGACAAGTTACTATAGGATAAGATATGCTCGTATGAGAATATAAATATTTTTTCCATAAATCTAAATATAGAAAAAACTGGTTTTATTATTTTTAAAAAAGTTTAATGGCCTTGACAAAAAATGTAGTCGGAATCCAGTTACTGAGCTCGCTAGCGATTCTCGTTCCCTTACATTTTCTATTTTGCCATTCGATCACCCGATCCACTCAGCCGAAGAATTTCATTACGAGTGTCGATCTCTCGGCTCTCATTTCCTCTTTCCTTATTTCTCCAAGCTACCTCACGTACCTACACACTTTGCATAACCAAAGCTTAGCAAACCAAGTAAAATATATTAGAATTCTAATCATAACCATTTAGATAATTTCTGTTCTATGAGGACACTCGTGGCAATGACACAAAACGTGACTATAAGCGGTGATGTCGAGGCAAAGCACGGCGTTGGGTTCCGCCACTCACGCAATGCTTCCAGAATTCGACGGAAAGTGGGCAACAAAGTGTCTTAACTCCAGATTCCCTCTGCCTATCCTGCTGTGTTTACAATTCAGTAATTTTTCTACTTAGCATGCTAATCGATGTATTAATACGACTCATTAGAGACCATTATCATAGCTGGGGCGTTCGTGTTCAGATTGTCAATCACTGTTCACTCCATACTGGTTCCGTAAGGGCGCAGTAAATTGTTATTGAATTATTCAAATGATATTATTATTTATATACAGTTAACCGCTAACATTCAACGTGTCGATAGCGTGGCCTTAATCTGTGATGCAGCTCGTATAATTATATCAATTAGAAATAAAACTAGTGGTTTAATTAAAATAGTTGCATCTTAAATTTTGCTTCTTATGCTAGATGAAGTCTTTGTCAATTATTATATAACGTTGTAATATCAAAGCTAATGATAACATGATTAAAGTGTTCTTTTATATAGGAAACTTATATGTT
Organism: Heliconius melpomene melpomene; assembly: GCA_000313835.2. Lineage (NCBI taxonomy): Eukaryota > Metazoa > Arthropoda > Insecta > Lepidoptera > Nymphalidae > Heliconius > Heliconius melpomene. The sequence continues at coordinate 188,584 of HE670629.1, read as the reverse complement.
GTCTATGAAATATATAATGAAGAATTAATTAAAAATTTTTTTAAAGTTCTTCCAAAGATAAATAAAAATATGTTCAGTAATTAAGGATATCACGAATTGTATAAATTAGGACACGCCCCCATGTCTTAGAATTACATGTTCTAGATCCTAATAGTCTACAATAACATTTTCCAGGTAATATTGGCATATTTTAATATCATATAATTATCACTTATCATTGATAGTACGTAGGATTAGGATCGCGGTAGTTATATAGTGGCCAAGTCGGTCAAAGTATTTTAGTTTGCATTTAGTAGGTCTAGTGCTACATCAATTAGCCCGCAGCACTTCTGAAAAAAACTGCAGTATAAGAAATATGATTTAAAAGAATATAGGAAGCGATTGTAGTTGTTATGTTGTTAGTTTTAATTATTTAAGTATTATAGTTGATGAGAAACCGTTTGATGCTGTTTTATTAACTGAACGGTAATTGCCATTGAAAATTGCATTTGCCTTGCAGCTTGTACTGCATCAATTGTCGTCAATCCCACATGCAGATGTATGATCACGAGAACGAACCGCGTAATTGTCCTTAATTGACAAAATTAATGTCTGTTCAGCGAAAAAGCAGAAGTGATGTTCGAACTTATGATACAGGGTGAGTCATATTGAACTTTCCGATTTCAATAAGGTGTGTATTAAAAACAAAGCGACATGCAGTAAAAATTATTTTATTGTTTGAAAGCACATAACATGCAGTTTTAATTTAGTTGGTTTTAAAAATGATATCCTGTAAATGTCTACCTCCATTGACCACACACTGCTGAAGCCTTTCCCGGAAGTTGTCCATTACTCGTCGAGTCATATTCAGCGGAATAGCATTGATTTCTTCCTTCAATGCTATTCCGTTCCTTCAATATTGCAGCCTTCAGTTCATCGATGGTTCGGGGACGATGCGTGTACACCTTTTCCTTCAGGTAACCCCAGAGAAAGAAATCGCAGGGGGTTAAATCAGGTGATCTCGGCGGCCACCCAACGTCACCTCGCAAAGAAATGAGATGACCGGGAAACATTTGTCGCAGGATTTCCATTGAACGCCTGGATGTATGGGCTGTAGCACCATCTTGTTGGAACCAGATGTTATCGTTGTCATGATTCTGCGTTAATTCCTCCAATTTCGGTTTCAGAAAAGTTTCAAGCATGTCGCAATACCGAGCAGAGGTAACTGTGACGACTTGACCATCTTCTTCAAAAAAATAGGGACCCCACACACCAAACTCTGCAATAGCGCTCACACTAAAACTGCATGTCATGGCGCGTCTAATGACACCATCCCCACCCTTCTACTCCTTCCCTTCTTCGTGCAACGTCCTTCCAAAACCGGAAAGTTCAATATGACTCACCCTGTATAACTAACAATCCAAACGCGGCTTCGCCCGCTTTAACTTCTTATATTATAATAAAATAATAAAAGAAAATAACACAAATTGTAGCCCATGTTTTATTCTAATACATTAGCTATACCACTGTAAAGTTTCATCTAAATCCGTTCAGTACTTTTTGTATGAAAATGTAACAGACATCCATCTTTACAAACTATCACATTTATGATATTAGTAGAATATCAACAATAACTTACATATATATTTTCAAAAATGTTATATCAAAACGTTTTAATGAAAAAAAAAGGGGATATTTGATTAAACTCATAAAAAGTATGTCAAACTAACCGCGTAATATAGAGTGCGGTGCTCAGATCGACTTCATTATATAAATTGAACTAGGGGACTGAAATATTAGAAAATAGCACAAGCTAACAACTCTAGTTGAAGTCACAACAACGTTGACGTCATGTCATTCAAATTTTTATTTGCCCACTTGTACTTGTAATACCTGACCGATTTCACGTATAGAATATCAGTAACTTTGTATGGGCACACGTATTTTAGCAGTTTTAAACAACGCTATAATATGATATTTCGCGTAGATCTATTTCATTTTTTTCTATATGACGAATTGCTTATTAACATAACAATACAGCCTGTTTAAATATAATATGTAAATGTCACTTGGAATGTTAATATAATATAATAGTGTCCCATTTATGGTATGCTTGAAAAATTTGTAGCAAAATAATAAAAACATATTGAAACTAACTATGTTTCGTATATTCATAAAATTTTATATGTATACCGAAAGAAAGTTAAAAGTTTTACTAATTGACGGTTTTATCGTTATGACCTTGCATTTTTTTTTCCCAACATTTACTTTTACACTTATACGGCCTTGTATATCCAATAGTTCGTTTATATAGAAAAAGTATAGTGGCATTTATTGATCCGTATCACACTTCATGTTTATTTAACTATAAATCGATTGCATACACGTTGATTGAAGGACTTTTCTAGAAGATGACAATATTATGACATAATAAGCAATGTTTATAGCAATGGATGGCCTTCAGCTTATGTTACATTATTATTAATAGAAAACTATATAATTCCACCTTGAACTTGGAGTAAAATGATGGTTGTGTTTATATTATTCGACGTTATTATCTTTGTTTTATAGTTAATCTGCACACAATAAAACAAGAAGCATATAACTTTTAATGTTTTTTTTATACTTAGTCTAACAAAAAAATAGAGACAAGAGAGAGTACCATATCCTATTTTCCTATAAATAAATATATAAATAAATGCTTTATTCAGTAATTAAATGTTACATATACACTCTAATTTCGTTGAAATATGGAAAAAATAAGACAACAATTTAGTAGAGGTGAGCGATGGCAGCCGTACTACTATAAACTGTGTCACAGCTGCCTGAAATAAAATAGAGAAATATGATAGAAATTTCGGCTTACAATAGTTTTTCTTCCGCATAACTTAGTTACGTAGGTGTTTAGGGTGTGCGATGAGCCTCGCCAGCTTTACATCAGAGCTGGTAGTCACCAGGCCCACGCGCCATGACAAGGCCGGCCCGTTGCGCAGTTGTCGCAGATGATTAATCAGACTTCGGGCGATCAGTGCCGGACATACACACGCCAATACAGGTCGAGTGATCTCGTCGTGTCGGTTCATCAATTATTATTGATTTATTGCATTAAAGTATTTGTTATCAACTATTTAAGCAAGTACTTTATAATTTAACAGATATTATTAAAAACGAGTTTATATTTATTTAAAAATATATTTTAATTAATAATTAATAAAAACGTTTTAATTTAAGATATATATTCTTAATCAATCAACTATATCTCTTGACTTAGGCTAAGAGCCGTTTCTTTAACAAAGAATACAATATAATATGACCAACTTTACTCTACTTTTATTTGCCAACAAAGTTTAAGGTTAATTTTTCATAAATATCTACGTGATCGTTCTTAATGTCCATTCGTTTTGTTATACCATACGCAACGTTATCTATTAGTGTTTATTATTAATGTAATTTTTGTAACTTGTAATGTTTGTGCATGTTATATTTTTTTCGTTTCGCTTTATGTGTCTTTGTTTTGTTCTCATAGACGGCAGCTCTACGGACACATTGAGAAAGTTGAGCGACGATTCATCGAGAAAACATTTGTCAGGTGAGTTTCTATTATATATTGGATATATATGAAAAGGATCTAAATTTATAAATAGGTGAATGTTATCTTTGCATGGAAACGTACCGAGCATGAAAATGCTTTGTTTTTCGTATGTTTATTACATCACGCCATTATTATATCTCTTCTACATATATTTGTACATAAATAGTGTTTTCAAATTACATTTTCATTATCACGCTTCTGCATGTCGTTCGTGGATCAGATTTAATCGAAGCCGACGAAGACGAAGTGAGCAGCAGTCTGCCTGAGAGACCGCGTTCACGTCGGAAGGCATCTAGTAAGTTCTTTTGCTAATAAATTGTCAATAAAATACGCGTGGTACGAATAAGATAATTCACAAGCTCATTGGAAAATGTATATAATAAAATATTTTATATGGTCATGGTGGTAGAAGCTTTGTGTTACAATGAGGTGGAGGAACTGGAATACGTTTTCATGCCTAAGTACTATTATCAGCACACAATAAATAAAAACAATGTAATGTTTCTAGACTTTAAACTAACATTATTAATGTTAGAAATAATAAAAACAAACATGCATGCAACGAGTCTATGTATGTACAGAAATTAAAGGAATAGCTTAGAATCGTTTTAACATAAGTTTATATTATTGAGTAGGAAAATTACATAACTTTTGCTTAAATACTTGAATATTGTTTAGTGTAAACAATAATAATAGAAGTCCGCCAACGTAAAGCTTCCATTAATTGTTAAGTTAGAAAAACAACTAAGCTTACAATTGGCTGTATTGTCTCAGAGCTGGCTATAAATCAATTTTGTCACTATTGTGCAATTTATAAGGAACAAATATAAATGAGACGCTATATCGTTTTTTATCGACATTAATTAATTATTTATTTATGTTGTTGTGTCTGTGTGAGCTATCATTATACATTTGGTGTGAAAGCATGGTCGAGTGCTGATAGTAGTTGCTAATGCACGTTTGTGTGACTTGTGTGCGTCGCAGCTAGCAGCAGATCCAGCATTACCTCCATGGACGCGTTGTGGGAGAAGTACCCGAGACGTCTTAGCGAGGCCGGGCTGAGACGCTCCTCAGGTAAGTGAAACTGCACCAATTGTTCCATAGCAAACTGTTGATTAAGCTACAATTGTACAGGAAAATAACCGATGACATCCTATATTCGATAGTAACAAATTAAGTTTTTATTGAAAGTAGTAATATTAAAAAATACGTAAATTATGTAGATTCTATAATAGAATTATTGCAATATTGTTATGGGACAATTTCATCTCTGGTATATGTTCATTTACACATCAACTCGCAAAACATACACAACTAGACTTGTATCTCGATGGGCTTTAAATGTACAGCTTTTTTCAAAGGGTGCATCATGTACTTGGTGATTGTACAGCACTTCAGTGTAGATTGTTCTCACATCTTCAAATGTCAAATGCAGTTTGTTCTTTAAGTATCGCGAGGGGAAAGCTCACAGGTGCACCTCTCATGCAATGCTAAAACGTAGCTATATGCAAAATGGTATGCAAATAGTTCCGTAATGGCCGTTGCACTTACATCAGCCGTATTCAAGTCATGAGTGCATTATAAGTATGTGTAGAGAATAGAGAATGTGAGGGGATATCCATATTCAAGCCACTATAAATACAATCCTTTTACAGATTGTTACTTTCTTTGAGTAATTTTCTCTGTAGACATGTCGTAAGATCTCTTAACGTTTTACGTGTTTGTTTTAAGTAAAATTTTGCAATGACATATTTCAGATCACAGTGTTGTTTTAACTGAGGATACAGACAGTTTTATAATTGGTGAACGTGTATGGGTGGGTGGCACAAAACCTGGCCAAATAGCGTACATCGGTGAAACACAATTTGCTCCAGGCGATTGGGCCGGCATTGTGCTGGACGATCCTATAGGTATTATTTGAACAAAACAAATATTTAACTGGTTTTATTCTTGTTTTTTTAGTATTTCGCTTTGATAAATTAATATACAGTTATATAAATTAATATAAGAAAATTAAATAAAGAAAAATTACGCCACATACTAGTAAAAATACATTTTCTAAGTTTTGTTTGTTTTCAGGTAAAAATGACGGGTCAGTAGCTGGAGTTCGCTACTTCCAGTGCCCAGAGAAGCGTGGAGTATTTTCTCGTCTCACTAGACTCACTCGAGAGGCACTCATAATTCATGCACCGCATGATGCTTCACCTATTTCCGACGCCGGAAGTGTGTTCGAGCGGCCGCCCTCTGGCTCCGCGAGGCCCAGGCGTACACTCTCTCCGAATGGTAGCGTACGAAGCGTTGTCAGCAGTAAGATGAGTAAGAACAATTCTTAATAATAAATTTAAATATTTTTATTTCATTAATTAAATAACAAAAAAATTATACAATCAAGTTTATAATTACTCTTTGTTAAATATTTTCTCTTGGCAATAAAGGATTTACACAATAATATGAGATGTATATTTTTAGATGCTTCCATTTCTACCACCACAAACGGAGATCTTCGCTTAGGTGACCGAGTAATCGTGTCAAGTAGCCGAGGCAGTAAAGCCGGCACCTTACGATACGTGGGAGTCACAGAGTTCGCCTCGGGCGTCTGGGCGGGTGTAGAGCTCGACGATCCTCTCGGGAAAAACGATGGGTCCGTCGATGGGAAAAGGTAAATCGTCTCGAGGAGTTCGGGTCCGATGTGCAAAAACCATCGTAACAAACTTCTATTATGTTTTTGAATTTTACTTTCATAACTTGTTGATATTTCAGATATTTCGAATGCGCGCCCCGCTTCGGGCTATTCGCGCCAATTTCTAAAGTATCCCGATCGCCGTCGAACCGCAAGCCGGGCACGTGTGCCATCCACAGCAACGGGCGCGCCACGCCGCTGCGGCGCTCCAACTCGCGCGAGTCCCTCACGTCGCTCTGCACCTCCATCGCGTCCTCCCGCATCGGGGTGCGGCAGTCGGCTCAGGTAGGCTAGCCGCGCGCGCGCTCCGAGCCGCCCTCCCCGCCTTCGCGCGCCGCCCCGCGGCCACGCGTGCCTCTCCGCAGCATCAGCCTCGTCGATAAGACTCTGCTGGTCAAAAATATCGAGTTGAATCGTTGCGCCCTGATCGCGTTGCCGCAGCCGCACGTCTATTATGATATCATATTAAGTAAGAAAACGCCAAAGTTGAGCGTGGCGTTGCCCAAGTCGTGGCGGTGCTCGGAGAGCGCCATGAGCCTCGGCTCCGGCAGATGCAGTAGCGGCACAGTCTCGCAGAGCAGTGCGGGCTGGTCGCGGGGCAGCGAGGTGGTGCGGTGGGGCGGGCGGCCGGGCGCTGTGACGCGCGCCAGCCGGGGGCCGGCTACGGACCTGTTCGTGGAGTTGCCGCCGTCGCGCAATCACTTTTCTGGCTTCGGAAAGAGCTACCACTTCTCTTGCGTGTCCCCGTTCCAATTCACATATCCGTACGTCGTCTACATATGAATGGTTCCTACTTATATCGGCCACTTGTTTTACATTTAACTTTGTAGTACAAATATTACTCAGTTCCATATCCTCCCTCTATTTTGTCATTGCACCAGATAGGCCAGATTCCGTCCTCCACAGTCACTATCACGTAATATTTGATATTCATTGTAGCGGGTACGTGCAAGAGTAATGGTGCTAGTAGAAATTTGCTTTTGTTTGCATGTTCCAGTTGAATTTTGTTTGGTCTGTAGCTGGCACACCCTTGGTTTGGCCCTTTGTGTTAATTTCTTTATCATTTCTTATTTTTCTTATCATTTAAGATTTCTTTTTATTTTTCATAAATCATTTTTGTTACATTTTAAATTTGCTTTTGAGGTGCTTCTAGCGTTTTTAGTTGGCATCAGTTATAAGACTGCAATAGTATGGTTATTATAATTTAACTGTGATATTACGTTTAAGAGGCCCCTTTCAAAGGGTTATATCATACTGTAGACAAGTGTGAAATACCATCAAGAATTTCGCCAACAATTTAGCATGGTGTTGCTATTGAGAATAACCATTTGCAATACATATGTAACTACGACTACAAGTTACTGAACTGATTTTTTATATATTATTTTTTTCTCCATTATTATGTTTTGTGATTTTGACAGTATTAATCATATCGTTTACATTTTTTTTTTATTAATTTTTTGTTTGCATTTTAGTTGATACCGCACTGTGTACTAATATCAAGTGTCTAATCTATGTTGAATGTGAACTTAGATCTCATTTTACATATATTATTTGGTTCAGCATAGTTTAAAGTACACTAACGTGTTTTTGTAAACGTCAGTTTAAACTCAAGCTTAAACCGACGTTTTCCAAAGCACACAAGCGGTAGAAATGAGTGCGCTAACATGTGTTGTTTGTTCGCCGCATGCGCACTAACGTCACGTCACGTTTCGCACGTCACGTCACGTCGCAACACGTCACGTCACGTCGCGCGACAGCGGGCCGGTCCACGCGCGTCCTCCACCCCGGTGTCGGCTAAGAACGCGCTGCAGGTACAGTACCCCACTATCGCGGCGCGGTAGGCGGTTGTACGTGTGTCATGCGTCAAAACTAAATGGCGTCACTATGATTTAAATTGTTAGCACTTGGTAATTTTACACTCTAAAATTATTCTAATAATTTGTTTAATAATAATTCTAAAAATATAATATAATTTTAAAACTTTATTTTATATTTTTGAATGATTATTAACTCAAAAAAGTTTATTATTTATTGAAAAATATATTTTTTTATTATTCCTTTAGTTTCTTCTTAGTGCACAGAAGAGCGCGTAAGGATATATATTTATTCATTAACAATGGTTAATTTGCTAATGTTTTAAGCATAGTTACACCATAGAGTTTTGGGTTTTGACGTTTAGCACACGTTTGTGCGTAAGTTTCCTACCGCGCCCCAATAGAGGATTTCTATAATTTGACAAGTTATACTGCATCTGCAGCAAAAATTTACGAAATTAAAGTTAAAAGGTATGTTTTTATTAGCATGTAATAACTGTAGTGTGTATCTTACAGGCCATCTTTAAAATAATACTAAGAAATTATGTATATTTCTACTATTAAGTTATAGAAAGTCTGTAGGAGCCTACTAAATAATGTAAATTCAGTAAATGAACTGAATCAACATTGATTGTGTTTTTGCCTTTTTTTTTATACTTACATACTAAAGATTAACATTTATACATGAATATTTTTTTACAGATGATTTAATAAACTAGTAATTGTGAATTATCGCACACTATAGTACAAAACTCTGCTTATTAATCATGTTCCAATAGCCTTTAAGACATAATAATTATCATTATTCCAATGTGATCAATAGACAAAAGCTTAGCTTTGCTCTGGCAACACTGTGATATTATTTGATTTTCCATTTCGTATTTATTTGTCATATTTAAAAAAAATTTAAAGGTTTAATGTTTCTTCTCGATTAAAATTTCATATTATATTAATTTATTATTTATTAAAAAAAAATCTTACCAGTGCCTGTAAGTTCTGATAATATTCATATTCGTAAGTTCGCACTCTACATTCCTTTTCGTAGGTATAAGTTTTTCTAATGTTTTACATACTAGGTATATATAATATTGAATTACTTAATAATCAAGTCTAATGTACTGTTTAGCGTAACTTTAGTATATTTTAGTTCGTATGTCGGAATGATATTAAACTGATACTGAATGAACACGATTTAATAAAATATATTGGACGTGTTTTTTTCTTCCTTCTTTTCACCCTTTTACTATAAAAATGTAAATAAATACTATCTAAACCTAATTGTGTTGTTTTATTAAACTAATCGCTGTATATTTGCTTGACGCATGTTTATGAAGAGATATCGAACAAAGCTAAATCTTATCTTTTACTATTCAAAAATTGGTAAAGGATTTTATGCTCTATGTGGTGATAGCAAGGTTTAAAATGTGTATTACTTCTGTGTAAATTATAATTGTTTACCTTGCAATACATTAAAGTTTTAGCACTCGTATATATATATATTCAGAAAATTAATATATTTTTTCAAACAAATTGTTTCCTAGCCTCTTAGATAACAGCTAAAACTATCTGACTGCTATCCAAGCGTGGGTTCATATCCTGCTGAATAATCTAAATTTCAATGAAAACAAATGTCTGTATGTATGTAAATAAATAAAAGCTTTTAATTTATAAGTGATATATTTATGTTGATATATATAATAATTAAAAAATACTTATTTATATTACATAAAAGTGACCTGTTTTGAAATGTATATAGACCTTAATTATTTAACCTGCATCCTGCATTACATCTACGTATGCCGACTCAGATGGAGGGGCAGAGGGGTGGCCTATTGGCAACCTTCCAAATGCACCAAAATCAACTTCGAAACGTGGTTTCTGTCTGCTCTCAAAATTGATTCAAACTATAGAGGGGAGCGTGGAATTATTTATTTATAAAATGTACAGAGGTGATGGGTTATGGGAACGCTTGGCATATAAAATAATAATGGAATATAAATAACTATTGTATATAAATCTACAATTTCTTAAAACAATCTTTTTGCACTTAAAGACTTGATGGTTTTCATTTAAAATTCGTTTTAAAGCAAACTTTTTACTTTGTTTTATGAGAATTCAGATCGTTCTCTAGAGAGCTTACTCTTTTTCTTTTCGTAAAGATTTCCTTTGCCTTTGAGCGCTCGCCGTTCGTACGGTTATTTCGTACTTAAATACATTTTTCTTACGGCGTTTTTATAATTTCGTGGCACAGTTTTATAAAAACCTAGTTTTTAAAAACTAGCCGAGTATTTAGTTAAGATTAAATGTCAGATAAGGTATTTTATTAGGTATGGCTTAGGCTTATGGCTTTACTGCAGTAATAAAACTATTTTATTTCATACTAATGAAAGAATGAAAATGTCAAAACCATGATGGTAATGAGATTTTTGACCCGATAAAATAAGTATAAAATATATATACTGTATATTTTAAATATTCGAACGTCCCTTACTTAACGGAGTAGATATACTCTAAGTTTAAAAAACTCGGTAATTTTACTTTGCGAGTCTCTTGGAGACATTACGTATTGAAGGCTGAGTGGGATACCGTCTGAATGTAAATGCAATGGTTGTGGGTTCGAATCCCATTCGGGGGAATGATTATATTCGTATTATAAATTTGGGCTCTCTTGTCTGTATATCTCGTGCCTTACTAGTACTACTCGATATGCAATATCTCCAGTTTGGGACAAAAAGCAGGAAACGGAATGTCTCGATAGTCAATACTAGGTTCTACATGAGGGAAAAAGTGAAACTAAGCAATCGAATGTGTATCAAAAACAAAACCCACTTAACGCAGTTCCATGTAATAAAAAAAACACAAAAGTACATTTTTTCTACAAATTTTACAAATAAATTGACGAGAAAATTAGTAAAATATTGTTAACCAAAAACACATAATTGTAGTAGGCGGGTGCTAATGTGATACAATAACGTCTGTCCTTTTGCGCGGTCGAACGACTCAATTCTGAATAAGTTAACGTTTGAGACTTTAGTACCTTTTCCTACGCGCGTATAGTCCTACCTAATTACTTATTACCATATTTATAACTATGCGCTCATTTGTTTACTATTTCAAAACAAACTAAAATATGGTTATGTTCATTATTTCTTTTTTGGATACCAATTAAATGTATTTTCTTATATTAATATTAATAATAAAGATCTGCCTGGTATTACTAAGAAGCCTTTACATAAGGTAATATCTATGTTTGTTGCCCCAAATGAAATTTCCATTAAAATCGAATGAACGATTCCGTTGGGAATAAGAGCATAAATTTTAAGTTAAGTAATTAATTTAACTATAAATAAGGGGTGAGAAACTTAAAAGTTTTAAGTTAATAATTTAAAAATAGATATATTAAAAGTAGAGAGCAAAATGGGTAAATGTACAAAATAAGCTAAGTCGATAAATAAGATGTAGATAACATATTAATAATATCGTAATTATCATTTATTTTCAGTAAATTTCAAAAGAAACACAGATTCTTTGAAATTATTTTCCTATTTTAAAATATCGTTACGTACGAACTCATTTAAATTAATAAATAATCAATAGTCGAGCGTGAATTTAAAACACGTCTTACGTAAATGATAATTAAGTGCCAACAGCCAATTCGCGACGAGGCGATATCCAACTTGTTGTGTACTTACTTTAGCATAGATAACAAAACAGATACACAGTAAGTAGGTACTTATTCTTCAAACATGCGATATCAATGGTTATTTATATTCAAGGTCGTATGACTAATTTGTGGTAAATACCTACCTACCTGTATTACCTTTAGACTTATGGAAACATTGTATATGAAATCTCATTATTCTTAGTTATTTCTGAATCGCAGTATAAGTATTTGTTTATTATTAAAAATGTAAAACAAACAATGGTCCAGTTTTATTATATAAGTAATTGATTTATATTGGAACATGATTAATAGGTATTTCTAGGAAACCAAGAGCGATTAACTAGTTACTAGATATTCTTTGTCAATTATTTATCGTTAAAATGTAATATATAATATATGAAAATATTTGATGTACAATACTAATTTTATACAATATAGGAGCTCTTAAGAGAAAAACAGCAGCATGTCGAGCGTCTCATGCGAGAACAAGAGCTCGAGAGGGCAGAGGTTGTCAAAGTTACAATGCAAATGGACCGCGTCGAAACGTCACTTGCACAGGCCAAGAAAGAAGCGACACAGGTATTTCCATATTTAAAATCCAAAAATTATTAATATCCAATTTTTTAAAAAAGCAAAATCCAAAAATAAAGCATTGTATCGGTAATCAATTGACTTCTTAAATTTTCAGGCGAACAACGAAAACGTGAAATTGAAAGCCGAACTTGATAAACTCAACAAAATGCTTGAGGACGAGAGACAGAAAGTCGAGGATCTCATGTTCAGGAATGAAGAGGAAAACATTAATAAAGAAGATTATAATGTATGTAGTGCAAATATTATATTATATTTAATTCTACTAAGGTATTGTTATTTTTTTTTAATTTATTCATGTAATTAATTATTAAAATTTCATTTTTCAGAAATACAAGGAGGCGATGGAGGTATGTATGTACTATAAAAGAAGTGTTCAGAAAAGGCAGTATAGTAGTTTCATGTGGACAAATACTTCAATCAAAAATTTAATGTACCTGCTACTAAAGATTCATTTGGAAAGATTTCAGGCGACACCAACATTTGAAATTTAAACGATAGACTTAATTAGATTGCTTTCTCGATTACTTAATATATAGAAATATTAATCTATATGAAACATAAATCATAGTTCATATTTAATTTAGTGTCTAAGGGCAATACTTTTATGCATAATTAATGCACTAAATTTAAATTAATTACCAAATCTTCTACAATATTCTAGAAAGAAAAAGAACTGCGCGAAAAACAAATTCGTGAGTTGGAAGCGGAGGTAGCCCTTCAAGTGGCCCGCGCCGACACCACATCGGCAGCGCTGCGGGCGCTTGAGGACCAGCGCACCAATGAAATGACCGCTCTGGCGGACCAACATAAGGAGGAATTAGCGGCTGCTCATAGTAAGTTGTTCAAGTTTTTGGATATTTCAAAAAAAAATTGTTACTTTTTTCAGCTTCGTACCTACATATAGCTGGGTGGGCAGTGGGAACCTAATGTTTAAACATTCCATTTCCCACTTGTTTCCCATTGTGTTTCTTTCCCAATTGGTTACCTTGCTTTATGAAGTTTTAGTAGTTAGTAGAGTAAACAGAGAGAACAAATGATTAAAATACTCTGGTCTCCGGTGTCGTTACATTAAATTTTTCTTAACAGTAGTGTTTCTTTCGTTCACATTTTTTCAAGCTTACGTGCCAGTGAAATGATTACCCTTAATATGAAATTAATATAATTATAATATTTCTAAACATTCTACAATTTTTAAATTATTTTTCAGCTTTATCTTCTGAACTACAGAAGTTACTGGATGAAGCGTACGACCTACTAAAAGAAAAAGAAAGTGAAAAGGATTCTCTCGGTAAAAGTATGTCAGATGAGCTCACTAAAGTAAAAGCCGAGTCCGAAAAGGCATTAAACGAAGCAAGAAGTAAAATAGCCATTGCCCAGACCGAATTTGAAACGCAACTCTCAGTTCTAAACGCCAAGCTTCAGCTAGCCGAGTCCAAATTAGAGACTGAAAAACAAAATGTAGAAAGATTAAATAAGGATAGTAGTCAGATAGTTATAGATCTTAATAGTAAATTGACAGCGCTTCAAGCGGCTGTTGATGATAAAACGCTAGAATTAAATAAAGGTAAGTTATGTTTTACTCAGCTCTTTGATTTTTCCCGTAGGATAAACAGATAGTACATTTCAAATTACTTCATGAAATTATTATTTCTCTCTAAAATATATATAAAAACTATTTTTTTCAGTTACGGGTGCAAGTAAAGAACACGAAGTCATTCTTAATAAGGAAATAACAAAATTAAAAATGGAACTAAGTGCCAAAGTGCTTGATATAGAGCAGCTAGAGGATAATAAAAAGAAACAAGAAACATCATTCAAAGAATTACAAGAAGAATTCGACCGAGTTAAAGAAGAATTAACTAATAAAGTAAATGAATATGAAATCTTCTTAAACGAAGCGTCTCAGCAAGAGGAGAAAAATAAATCTGAAATTATTAAATTACAACAAGAACTTACTGCTAAAACAAAGGACTATGAAAAATTACTAAACGAATCCACAGACTCTACAAATAGTAATGACAAAATAATAAATGAATATAAGCAAACTATTCATGAGCGTGATAAGGAAATAATTAAGCTAAAAGACGAAATTGAACAGACAACAGCCAGTTTCAATATAAAACACAGTAAAATTGCCGAAGAACATAAAAAGGAAATCGAAGACCGTAATTCTAAAATTGAACAATTAATAAAAGAAATAGAAAATCATAAACAAGTATTAGATAAGAATAAAATCGAACTAGATGCTTTAAACACCCAATTCACAATAAACGTCGATGAGTTGAATGCATTGAAAGAAGAAAATAAGAAATTGAAACAATCTTTGAATGAAGTTACTGAAATGAATACGGAACTTAAAGCTAAAGTGGCGCAAATGGAATTAGAAATAGGTGAACATAAACGACAACTTAGTAGTGCATTAGAAAAATGCGAGGAAATTCAAAATTCTAAAGAAAAAGTTGAAGCGGAATACATGAATCTTACTGGTCAAGCGACTGATTCCAACGAACAATTTAATAAATTATCTCAACATTTAAAAGAAACTGACAAAGAATTACAAGAATTGAAAGATAAATATAGAGAAGCTACTAACAGTTGTGGCAGGATTGAGCAAGAGTTTAAACAAAAAATATTTAAAATTCAAGAAGATTTCTCTTTAGAAAGAGGGCAGCTAGTTAGATCAGTTGATGAAAAAGTTGATAAATTGAACATGGCGGATAATAGAGTAAAAGAATTTGAATCACTATTACATGACACGAGCAATCGCTTAGCGGAATCAGAAATTCAGAACGACAAATTGCTTGATGAAAATTCTATATTGAAAAACGAAATCGAAAATCTCAAAGTAAAAGAACAAGAAATAAATAATGAACACGACGCCATACGAAAGAAATTGGAAATAGATATCGATAGGTATAAGGAACAAATATCATTGTTAAAAGCAGAAGGAGCCACTTCTGAAGTTAAGTTAATGGAAAAAGTTGACCAATTGACTGAAGCTCAAAATGACTTAAATAATAAGTTAGAAGAAGCTCGTAAACACGAAGATTCCCTTCAAAAGATATTAGATGACATGACAACACAACTCAACGTTAAGAAAGCGCAATATGATAGGGAAATGAATCAATTACATACTGAATTAGCTACAGTCAACGATGAATTCAAAGCACATAAGGTAGAAGAAACTGAACTTACAAAATTGCTTGAAGAAAAACAAAATAATATTAAGGAATTAACATTAAAACTGGAAATGCTAGAAGTAGATATCAAATCTAATGGGGAAATGATAATTGAGAAAGATCGTCAGCTTACACAACTGAACGAAGAATTAAATAAAACTAGTGACATAAAAAATAAACTTGAAGAGCAGCTAAATAAAACTAATATAGAAATTACTACAATAAAACAACAGTACGAAACACTCTTAAACAATTCTTCAACGGAAGAATCATTATTAAAAGAGCAGCTAAAACAATTCGAAATATTAAAGACTGAAATGGCAGCTATAAATAACGAAAAAACAATGTTAGAGCAACAATATAACGAAACGTCCAATCAAGTTTTAAGTCTGAAGAATGAATTAGAGGAAACGAATAAAAAATTACAAGAAAATGTTGCTAATATAGATCAATTAAAGAAAACAGTCGACGAAAAGGAAAAAATCATTAAGGCGCAAGGTGAAAAAACTGATAGTGATTCAAATAAAAGCGTGCAACTGGAAGAAAATATAAATAAGCTTCAAAAGGACATCCAAGAGAAAAACACGATGTTAGAACAAAAACAATTAGAATTAAGTAAACTAAATGAAACCCTTATTGAACAAACTGTAAAAACTCAAGAGTCCATAAAACTTTTAGAAGTCGAAAACGCTGATTTAAAAAGGAAATATACAAATGAAGTTGAATCTCTAAATACAACAATTAAAACGTTAGAAAGTAATCTGGAACAACAAAATAAGCAATTAGAAGAATTAGAACAAACAAAAGAAAAAGTAAACGACTTGCAAGAACTATTAACTAAATCAGATAATGATATAAAGAAGCTAACAGACATAAACAACGCACAGAAGTTAAATTACAACGATCTGAACCAAAAACTGCAAGAAACCCTCGACAATTTTAAAAAAGAAAGTAAAATTGTCAAACACACCCTCAAAAATGAAATACATGAATACGAAAAACAATTGCAAGAGTCGAAACAGAGAATAGCATTAGAATTGGAAAACCAGAATAAATTACAAAATAAACTCAGTGAAAGTGAAAAGAAAGTTCTAGAATTGTCACAGAAATTGGAACTTTTAGCCGTTCAGCAAAATAACGAGGGAGGAAAAGATGAGCGGTTAGAAAAGCTTACATTAGAATTACAAGCAGTCAGACAATCTGGTGTTGAAAGTTTAGCCAATAGCGAAAAAGTCATAGCTAAACTGAGACATGACGTAGATAACAATATTAAAGATATAAATAGTAAGAATCAATTAATATCCAAGTTACAGGAGGATCTCAAGGTAAATGAAATTAAAATATTTTTTTCAAATTATATGTTATTATTGCTAAAAAGTTTACTCTATACAGCTTACTTGATTTTTCATAATAATTGATATTTTCTATATTTTTTTATAGAGTCAAAAGGCCAAAGTGGAAGTTGTTGAGCGAGAAAAGATTATATTGCAAAAAGAAATGACAACAAAAGGACAAGAAATTAGGGATAAAAATGATAATAATGCTATGGGTTTGCTGGGCCAAGGAGATGTTTCACAAAAGTTTGTATATTTATAATTTAAATATTGTAATTATAATTTGATGTATCACTATCAATTTGTTTTCGTATCACCAATTTATAAAATTAATAATTGGGATAGTGTCTGATTGTAAACATGATGGTTGTGGGTTTTATTCCCTCAGTCACTAAAGAAATCACACTTATTTATCAGAAATAAAATATTTTAAATATAATGATTAAAGTGAAGATATAGAAGAAATTTTTATTTTTTTAATATAATGAACATTTTTCATTTGCATACAGTATAGAAGACAAAGAGATGCTCGACGGGCAAGTGAGCTTCCTGAACTCTGTGATAGTCGACATGCAACGTAAGAACGAGCAGCTGCTGGCGCGAGTGCACGCGTTAGAGGGCGCCGCCGTCACACCTGAACCGCCTTTGACGTAAGACTAATTAAATTATGATTTATTTATTTTATTGCTTCACGCTGTATCCCGGTTGTAGCAGAGTAGTGGAAATGAATATAATTAATTGGGAATCCCCGAATGGGGAATCAACCTTACAACTGTCGCGTCAGGCGCGCTTTATAGTTAGCCGCTGTGCCGTTGCGCCACGACGGTCTCATTCTATCGTTTCATTTACCGTACACCTTAATTAATTTATTGTTACTTAATAGAATTCATAAATTAATTGTTCCAGCAACGGGCGCAAACCCCGTGCAGTGGCGCCTCGCCTGTTTTGCGACATCTGCGATGAGTTCGACGCCCACGACACCGACGACTGCCCGCGACAGGCGCACGATCCCTCCCCCACTTCCGCGCCCCCAACTGCCGGGTCTCCACGCAAGCCGCCGCCCCCGCCGCGCCCCTACTGCGATATTTGTGAAGGTTAATATTTTGTATGAAATATGACTTCACTCCCATGTCTACACCGACCCCGAGGGTTCCCCCTACAAGCAACCGCTAACACCTTACTACATACTTGTATATGTGAAAAGTTCAGTGCATTCTACCAAACAAACTTAGCTTTATAAGACAGATTATATTTTACATTGAAATTTTTTTTTTAATGTTTCAGTGTTCGGGCACTCTACAGAGAACTGTGATGAAGAAGAAACTTTTTAATACCTATTTATTAAATTTAGTTTTAATGTTACCGTTGTTGCTGTTACTTGTTTCTTTTAGGTATTTATTGTTTACCAGCAAGTGGTATTGTTTTATTAGTTATTAAAATGTAGCTAAATATTTGTACATAAGGAAAAAACTTTTAAGTTATTTTAGCACGTTTTTAATGGGCAATGGTATCAATTCTCTTGTACATTATCTGGACATAATGTACACTGAGAATGTGACTGAATTCGGCACAAATCAATTTATTTCCATCACAATCATGGTTTTAACATTTCGTTATTCTACTTCAATTTATTTTATAACATCATTTGGATGTTTACAATTTTGTAAAATCAGTAAATTGATTTAAGATATTTTTTGTTGTTTTATTTAAATACTAACCTTTCGTAACCTTTAACTATGTAATTATTAATTTACTAATCTGCATTCCTTTTGTTTTCTAATAATAAAACTACAAGGCATGTTAATAGTAAGGCACAAATTTTATGAGCCATGCAAAGGAATTACAGCTAACCAATCGTATTTATGATTATTACAAATAAAATTAATACATTATTATTGAATGATACTAAAAACTTATTTCAATTAACATTACATATTTATGATTGATTGAATCTTTGGGCCTAAGGGAAATGGATATTCTTAAAAATAAACAGCATATGTTTTTAATTATTTTTAATTGTTCCTTAAAAATGATTTTTTTCTTATAATGTAAGTTCACAATATTCTTATTATTATGGTACCTCAATCTTGTAGAAAGTATTAGGGAGTTTCTTGTATGTGTTAAATATCAAAATTCATAAATTCTTCTAGTCTAAGCCATCCTTCTTTTCTTTTATTGCTTCCTAAAACACAGAGTACATATATTTTTCATGTAAATTAATTATGAAGTAAGAGTAATTTTTATAAGTAAAATACTAAACAGTAAAAATAAAATATGACATTAAGTTTTGCCATTCAATATGCAGTGCCTTAAATTAGGCTCTTAATGAACTTTTGAGAATTGTTTGCTCAGGAAGAAAATTAAAAATCATAAAATCTAATATGGGCAGCCATCTACATCTAACTTCAGGGAGGCCATAAATTTTGACCGTACTGTACTAGGTCCTCTCTGCATTCTCAGCTATATAAAAAAAACCAGAGCAGTAACGTAAGAAAGTATATGAATAAGATTTCTAGTCTTACAAATTACATTACTGAAAGAAATATAAAAATATTCATGTACAAAACTAAATTAAACACTATAGCAAATAAATTAAATTTAAAAAATATTTAAAATCAAATTGCAGAAGATATAGTTAAATTTACCTTAAATCTTTCTTCAAATAGTGATAGCTCTGATGTTAAATCTGTAATTGCATTCATAAATGCTTCTTGTGGAGTATAGTCAGAAGTGGTTTGAATCCGTAAAACAAACTTGTGCTCTAAAGGATGGGGCACTTTGTATCCCGCAAACAATACTTTTGGATCTTTTAGAAGTTGACTGAAAATAATAAAATATAAATACATTTATTTAAACCAGTCCTGGCGCAGGGGCACAAGCATGTGACTGTCAACGTAACTGGTTGTGGGTTCGTTTCCACCTGAGGAAATAATATTTTCACTTCTTCGCTCTGGCGTCGAGGCAAAAGGTTATTGTCTGTTTAGTTCCACCAATCAACATATAATGTCTCAAGAAATCGGTGGAAAGTGGGGTGTCTTAAACCAAGCTCCCTCTGCGGATATAGCGTGAAGCTGATATTTTTTTCTATTTTTGTTAGTACAGCTGATACTTGTGTAATATTTTGCAACACAAATTTACTTACTGGCGAATCATATTTCCTAATGTATGGTCTTCTTTGTTTACAGTAAATATAGCAGCATTAGTAACTTTTGTATCTTCCTCCTTTTGAACCCTTTAAAAATAACAAAGTATAAGAACATCGTTTGGGAGACAATCAAGTTTAATTTGTTGTAAAACTAAGTGAGAACTTACTTTTTTTCTCCGTCATAAAGCAGAAATGATTCGAAGGTGGGCGGTGCATTCATTGTGACAAGTGATTTTTATGCTTTTTTGTTGTAGCTATAATTAATTTTACACCGAATTTACACCATTCGAAAATAACTCCGTTCAGTAAACCAAATGTACACAACACAAAAACGTCACTGTGAAGTTTTAGTAAACGTCAAATTTAGCTAACCTCACTTCATTGTAACCACAGATACCATAATACTACGAAGTGATTAGTGCTGAACTGGCACGCTCGGATCGCCATAATTAAAGAACAACAACAACAACAACAATAATACTACCACAGATTATTTCCTTGCTCTTGAACACAAGGAGAATGTAGATATATATGGCACAAGAATCAACTGGATAAATATAATATATTAAGAAATGATCCAATAGAGTAAAACTAATAATAATACACTAATATACTTTCAATCGATCGATTTATATCCATATCAAGATATACATTTCTTTTTAAATATAAACTTAAAATATTATATGTAAGTTGTTCTTGTCGACCACATATCATGCATATAAATTGTTAATTCGACTTATGAGTAAAATAACAACCATATAATCATATTTATAGCCTTAATGTTTTGTCTTCCACCTTCGGGTCCTGTCATCATATGTAGACGGTATACAATTTGTCACCTAATCTAAGTAGGTATAGTTCAGTTGCGGATTCACAAATTTTCAAGCAGAAGGATATTTAATTTTTGCTGATATTATCCGTTATTATCTTAGTTCATAGATCATTTTTACAATCTGATAAAATCATTGAATAACTAACATGTGAGTTTTACTCTCTTTAGTGAGGAGGTATTATTAAATATTCTTTTAGTGTGTGGGCTTCTCCGATATCAGTTGTCAATTTCTTGAAGCATTGTATTAAACTTGGAGAAAACTGAATAAGCGACCACCTTGTAACCAAGATCCAGCAGTCGCGGTTGTGATTACGTTTTATATAAATTGTTCACCAAATATGCTGCTTTTTGTAGCCTACTAATCCCGCTGGTAAATCAGGCCTTATTATAAAATAATTAGACGTAAAATTAAATAATATTATTATAGTACCACGTAACAAAAGCGTGTTAACAAAGGAGGGTAATAACAAACACAGTCACAGCAGAAAACACCGTTTATTTTATAATTATGAGAAAATTTCAGATTGATAACCTACGTACAGAATGACTATAAAACCAATCTAACTTGAATTTTACAATGCGTGTCCAGAACCTCA
This sequence comes from Heliconius melpomene melpomene, assembly GCA_000313835.2. Lineage (NCBI taxonomy): Eukaryota > Metazoa > Arthropoda > Insecta > Lepidoptera > Nymphalidae > Heliconius > Heliconius melpomene. Next base: position 167,172 of record HE670629.1, on the reverse strand, counting down.
CTGTTTAATAATTCGTTAATACATTATTTTAACCATAATTAATATTCCTTTACAAGATTACAAGAAATTTTCCATAATGAGGGATTATTTAAATATTCAATTTTTTTATACAATATAAATATATAAACAAAAAACTAAGAACATTTCTATACTATTTTAACAATTTTGACTAAACTAAACATGTATAAAACAACAAGATTTAGGTTGTAGTTTTTTTTTTTGAATTCATTCAAACGTGACATCGCCCAAGGTGAAGCAACATCAATAGATTGAAAGAATAAAGCGCGAATTCGAGAATCGTGAAGATAATAACACTACAAATTGATGTCTAGCGACACTACCGTCGGACGTCGAGGTTTATGACCAGGAGTCCTCATCTTACTCATATAGACAAAAAGTTAGCATCGCGTATTGTACAATTCCTCGATAGGAAATGTCAATACCATTAAGTTAACGAATAAATCTCACGATATATGAACGTTGCACCATAGAGTGATCACGCACGAATCGAATTTATCAAATGGATTTAATAATATAAATATGCTTATAAATATATGCTGAGTGTTCGTTGTCCCATAAGTTTCGAAAGCAAGAACGATATTTCAGAAGATTTAGATACGATTTCAAGTCTTCCGATATGGCTACAGATTCGAATAAGACAAATACCGTTACAATCGCTTGTAAGTACAACACAGAGACAGCTCAAAACTTCAAGAACAATAGAAGCATATTTATTTAAAATATCGAATAATCAAAAATAAACAATAACTAAGAATAAAACAGCTCGATAAACACTGATATTTAGATTACTTTAACACTTACTATCTATTTTCTGTTAAGGTAATAAAACGCTATAAGAATTGACACATAAGTATATAAACTATACTAATTGTGTACTTAGTTATACAAAATTAGCAATCCAGTAACAATATGCATACTATTGATTATGAAAATATCTATATATTACGATATTATCATTTTTTATTAAAACTCCATGAATCAGCGTGCGGGAGTCATTGACGTCTCGACGGCGCCATTTTGTTGTTAGACCTGTCTTGGCAGATTTACAATGAGCAACGCAGAGGAAAATATACTACTGAAATAAGAACATTTATCAATTGTAGTGTCCAAAAATCGACAGTAATCAAAAGGGATTTGCAATCTGAACAGTAAAACTAGAAAAAGTCCAAGCCATCGAGCACGCCAGGAATCCCCCGCCGCCGTATTTGAACACGAGAACTTCACTTACAGTAGGTGTACACTAGTAACAGAAGAGTATAACTGCGATTACGATTAAGATTACCGGATTAAGAGATCAATGAAAGCTGACTAGAATTTGTGTCATGACTACATCTAAATTTACAAATGAGACAATAGCGGGCCCAGCCACGCCGGGACCCTCGAGACTTGGAATAAATTGTGCGAAAGTACACGTCTACACCTATAAAAGTCGACGGACGCATCGCGAATTATTAAATATACTTATTTGGTGTCAGGTACACAGCCTCTCGGCGAGGCCGTTGCATATACGCTAAACACGACGAGTGAACGCACCTAGCAAGAGGTGCAGAGGCGCAGAGGGCGACGCGTGAAGGAACAGCGGGAACGGTGGGAAGCGGCGCGAGACGAAACAAGCGAGACAATTGACTGGCGAATAGAGACATGCGAGTGACCTCTCCATAATAAAGCTAAAGAGAAAAAGGTATCACCTAGTTTCTCTACTATTACGAAGGCAACTAGATGAAATTCTACTCTTAAGGATAAAAATCTAATTAATGCTATTAATGTTAAAATTAACATTGCTTCGTTTTCTTACATACGACCGCTCTACACGGTCGGCACGAGGCGGAGCGGGGCACGGTGCGGGTATTTAGTGCCGTTATATCCTCGAACCCCCCCCTTATATTTAAATGTAACATTACGCAAAGGGAATCTCACTATATAATATTTAGTATTCACGCAAATGTATCGTAATATTAGGAGAAAGCTAATAACTTTAATATTTGAGTGCTCAAATTGTCGCAAACTTTTTATACGACGACGTAATCTGTTCATTATAAACGTATTGGCTGTAAATATTACCTAATCTCGTACAGCTGAAGACTCATTAGGTAATTTTAATTATTAAAAAATTTACCCTAGCTAAGACTGCTACATTATGTATTACTGTACAACGTAGATCATCTTAAACATAATGAAAACCAAACAATATCTCCCATCCACACTACAATTTGATCGGTAAGTGTCGACTGTCTGCAATCAGTTGCACTATATTCAATTACTTACGGATAATAAATGTTACACCCACAATAACAATCAATTAATAATAATAATTATTTATTATATGTTAAAATTAACTAAACAACAACTGCATCTACTATCACACATTCGAAAGTTTAAAACAATTTTACAAATTGTAGTCGAACATCATTATTGCTACGGCGACGGCACGCGGCGAGATATGCTTTGACGGCGGGGATGGGGGACACCACCTCACCTCACACTACGATATTTTCAATATATCAAAATTTTAAATAATTTAAGCATATTTGAGACATATTTAGATATATAACTTAAACAAAATATAGATTTTGAATAAAGCTGCAGCTTCTTTTGATGTGAAAAAAAATAAATTAAAATACCTGGGATTAAATATTATATTTTAGTGACCGTGTGTAACTAATCCCGCCCTTTCATTATCATCGCGTGCTCCGAGCCATCCGAATATATAATTAATCAAATATCCAAAATACTCCAAAACAGCACAACTCGCGCGTTCGCTACAATGGTGGCGGACGTACATACATACATACATATTAATCAGATATCTCTTAAACTTCGATATCATCAAAAATTCATAGGAATCGAACGTTGTACATTTTCTAAAAAGATGAAAATTGCGTAATTTGAAAACTTCTACATTAAAAACTTTCATTCACTTACACGTCTATGTAGGCTATCCGTAGGTCCACCACCTCGCGGTGCGCGGTGCCAGACGGGCAGCACGACACACGAGATCGAAATACTGATTGTAATTACTATATTAGATTTAATGAATATTAATTGTATCACAGGTATGGGCCGACATACCATGGCTGTACTCGCTGAAGCACGAAGCTTCCAATCAGCTTAGCCAACTTTACTTATTATATAAAAAATATGACTAATTCCACAGGCATGAGTATGTCTTAATGGTGTACCTATTACTCGAATGAACTAGGAGTTAGGAGCCTGCAGTATGCACGAGTATGATATCAGAGAAATGTTTAAACATCATTATGCAAGAACTACGCGAATATATTCTGTACCAACTACATATAATATTTATGGATAACTGTTTTATAAACATTTAAATAAATAGTGTATGGGATTTTTGCAACTTTTTTAACGGCACATCCTATTCGGTCAAATCGGCGATACATTGAACACTTTATTAATACATTTCTTTTTTTCAATACAATTTTCAAAACGAGTTTCAAGGGCAAAAAGTTGGTTAAAGTTAAAAAGGTTGCAAAGGCCGTTCGGAACGCTTAAAAATTAACGTAGATATATAAATAGGTTAACTAGATTTCGGTATTAGAAACAACATTAGGGTATAATAAACGGTCAGTGATTACTTGTTAGCGACCAAAATTCAACAATAGCCAACAGCTAGACACCACGGCGATACAATTGAGATGATACAGTATAATTTGAACCTTAGTGATAGGAGTTCTAAACACAAATAATGGTAGTATGCTAGAGATGAATCCGGCAGACGGGTGTTGTCGCCACGCGGGACGCAGCCACGATCCTTGCTTCTGTCCTGTGAATAGTAAAGCTTGGCTTTAGAGCGTAAACATTAAATTGTTTAAACATGTAATGTAAAATATGTGTAAGTGTTTTTGTAAAGAATCATTTATTATTGGAAGAATATAAATTTTATAACAAATATGGTGCGGTAAGATTTAGGGAATTGAGGAATAATTATATAAAAATTAACTTGCTGGATCGGAGAATATTTTTTAATAAGGTAACATAGTTTTGTTTTGTTTTGTTTTTCTACGTCGCGTATCTAAACGAAGACGTATATAGAACTATATAGGATAACAAATATCTAATAAATACATTCAAAAAATAAACTAATCCAGCTTATTATTTCTATGGCTATATAATTTTTATCTACAATTACAACAACCTCGGCCGGCTCATGTCCTATTTCGTTCTATTTGCACTGGTTTACTACAACTAATCTAAACCGTTAAAAAAAACTCCGTTTGAACTTATCGCGCTCCTTTTTATTCCAAATTCAATTTTTGAATAATTTCAAGGCATTAACAAGTTTGTTCTAGAATAAGTATATACTAAATAAACTTCATTATCGTACTAAAGTAAACATTCATAATATGTAAATTGTTGTATAACTGTATTGAAGCGTCTGTATATAGTCATGCAGTTTTATGCTTAGGTATAATAAAAATTTGGGTGCGGTGTTGAGTGGAAAATTATTATAATAGCGTGGAATATGTGGGTTCATAGAAAATATTATATAGATTGAAAATGTAAATAAATGTATAAACATAATATAGCAGAGAGGTGCTAAAGAAGGTGGAAAGTGCGGGAAGATTATGTGACATACATATAGAAACTAGATAGGAATTCTTTGGAAATTGTATTGGGATATAAATAACAAACAAAATCTGGTTTTGGTTTTTGAAATTTGTTTGTTGTAGTTGAATTATGCATGTTTTATGCATCTTGTAAAGAATGTGTATTTACTTTCAGTGATAATATTCTTTTATTTAAATTATAACGATATTTTTTTTTATATTTATTTATTTAGCCGATAAAGACTTCTTGGCTTCCAATAAAAATAATATACCAATACAAATAAACAAGAATTTAGCGTTGTGAAACAAGTTCGATTAATATACACTTTCCACGCTGTAGATACTGATAATGACATTACATTAGCAATGACGAATATTATGAAAAAAGTTCAACCTACATATGCGATCATATCATTACTTACAATATATAAAAAAAATGTACAAAACAGTCGTAAACAGTACAGTATGTCACCGGGACGCACATCCCGGATCGCGGCATGCAAATTTCATATCCGAATCATGAGTCTACGTTTCAATTCCAATGTCAATGTCAGCGAATGCGTTACGGTTGTCAAGAAGCGTTGTCTTATGAGAGTACCGAGACCATACATCTACTCGATGACGTATAAAAGTTCTAACTATCGTCACTACGGAAGCCTGTATATCGGCGTCGCACCTGCCCGGTATCGTTTAGGCGAAAAATTTACTATACACGTAGCCGGTCGCAATGAGCCCGAGGACGAGGAGGCACAGCATAATCATAATCTTCTTCTGCAGAAGGGATAAAGACAAGGCATTAGTGTACAGAGAGAGGCGGGCGCGCGGGCCGGGGTCCGAGGGCGGAGCACCCAGCGCGCGCGCCCGCCGGGCGTTACCTGCGGCGCGGCGGCCGGCGGCTCACACGAAGTAGCTGGACACGTAGCTGACGACCACGATGCCGAGTATGAGCAGACACACTAGGATCATGATCTTCTTCTGTCGTTCCGAATTGCCCACATGCAACAGTACGCTTTATACGAGCCCACGGCAGCGCCGCGGCCTCGCTATATATTATTAGTAACAACGATGGCTTCGGCGTTTGTTATACATAGTGTGTGCGTCATATGCCTCGTGGGAATGGGTGAAATAAAAAGAGTAAATAAATCCAAATTAAAATAAATAAATGTAATTCCAAAACTTCTAAACATAATATTATTTACATCTTAATCAACTGAACGAATATAAACAACTCGCTGGCGGCCCTCGCTCAGGGTAACAGTAGGAGCATAGAATATAAATACGAGGTGCGTTTAACAAAGATTAAGTATATGTCGAAATTAACACTGACATTAACGTTAATATGACCCCATAAAAACAATTTTTAAGCTACATATCCATATAGGGCCAATATGGAGTACAATCACGTAAATAAATTCATTACAAATCACAGTAAATCAAATGTACCATACAAAAAAAACATTTATAGTAAACATTTCGAAGAATGTGCGCTTATTGTTTGTGTTCTGAATAATAACTTATGGTATGCATAAAATGCAACCATTAAATGCAATATATCGTTTATACAAGGCAAGTATTCTCCCAATACTGCAGTGCAAATTGTGTAATAAATAATATTATAATATCTATGAAGGATAAAATTAATGTAATAGTATTAACGTAAGTACTTCTTAACAGATCCGTGTCAACAGATATTGATAAAACAAACATATTCTAAATAATAATTTAGTATTTCATGTCATCTTTAATTTTACACATCTAAACAATTACTAATGAAAATGTTTTTAATTATATTTTTATTCTGTATCACCATTTTTGTAATCGATTATAATTAGTTAATATAGATTTTATTTTTTGTTGGAGATATAGAAAAGTAATAACAATCAAAAAGAACATTAAGCATACTTGATAACTAGCTTGTTAATAAAGCAACTGTTGAACATTAATAAGATATAGCTAACAGAACCAATAATTTACTTAACTATGAATACTGGTCTTATAAAAATGTAGACAAAAACAATGGTGTATATTGTGCTTTGAACATAATAAAAAAAACGATTAACATAATATAACAAAATTGATCCACTTCTTAAAAATTAATAATTATAAATTTAACTTTAAAGCATTGTTTAAACTTGTATTTTTTTTAATAATTAACAAAGGCTATGTTTATTCACATAAAACTTTCCTAACAATTATTTAAGTAAATTTTAAACACTGATAATTTATTTTATAATTACCCATAAATTATAAAATATATTGTCTAGTTTAATTTTTGTGCTTTATTGGCATAAAGCTGAAAATACTTATTATAGGGGCCATCCATGAATTACGACGGATTAATTTCATAATCTCTAGCATGTAGTAGATGTGTATGTAAAAGACGGACTAACTGGTGTGACGTCACATACTTTGCAATTTTACAGAAAATTGAAGATTCGGTATTTAATAATAAGATATTTTGAAATCTCATATCTCTAAAGTCCTACCGACCCCTTATACAATATCACATTTAAAGGATCCCCCTCCCCCTAAACTCGTGACGTAATTTATAGATGTCCCTATACATTCAACACTAGATATTTATTAAATATTTACATAAAATGCTTAAATTGTATTAAATATAAAGCACAATCTCTTTATTGCACTTTGCATATTGTCTTGGTTTACCGCTTTGGGTAAATATAAAGATAACACAATCAAAAAACATTATTTTGAGTGGCAATACTTTTTTATCAATCGAGAATAAATTTTCATATCTTTTTTTTTTCTTTAAAAATGGTGGATGGAATATTTTGGATCGTCAATGTCAAACACCAAATATGATATGTAATATTTGGAAATCTATATTTTCTATATTTAGATAGTGAAATACGTTATATTAGCTTAGAATATATTATTTATTTATAAAGACAGTTTATAAAGTAGGAAGATTAATAGACTTTATTTTTATTTGCAAAGTAGAGTTATTACCATATTTGGCGTTTAACCATCGATATTTATTAAACTTAAACAATCTATAAATTACCTCAGTACATATATTATATCGTTTGAATATACAATTTTTTAGTCTGCTTTTGTAATTTTTTATGTTTTTATAATATGCTTCGTGCAAGAAACTGGCACAAGTTTTGTGATGTACATAAATGTTTCGAACAATTTTATTTTTCATATAAGCATAATATAGTTATACTTCAAGGTAGGTAGTATAGTAATAAATTATATTTATTTTTTAAAGATGTACATATACCAATTCAATTATTATATGTACCATAAAATAAAAGAAACACACATATACTCGTGTACACTTACATACAACGATAAGCATTTGTTATGAAATATCAGTATTTGCACCAATCGCGTTTGAGGCCCGATGACGTCACTGGCCGTCCGCAGTCTATCACAGTACAATCGCGAGCACTATTATTAATATAATAATAATCAGCGTAATAAACAGGCATATAATGAGGAAGATTTTTTTCTGTAATGACAAAAAGAAAAAAAAAGAAATAAAATATCTACACCATGTTCGATAAATATGTTACTATATTATGTAATTAAATATATTTAAATAAAAAATATTATGACTGACTGACTTGAGCAACTATAACAATAATCTGATATTTTAATGAATTGTTTTAAAATTTAACAAAGAAATCATATATCATTCTTGAAATAATTTTCAATATATTAATAAATATAATTGAGCCATATCTCATGACAGTTAGTACAGTCGCTGTTCAAAAGCACATTAAATATATTAAAACATACATACATATACATTAAATACATACAAATAAAATATTTAATCATTTAAAATGAAATCAGAATTATTGATCAATAATTAATATTTTAAAAAACTGTATAGCTATTCATTCGGCTAATTTTGTCTCATTTTTTAAATGATTAAATACAGCGAATATGCAATGTACATACATACATACATACAAACAAATAATGCAACTTGCCCATGCTTTTTAAGCGAAACTAAAATGAAAGCATTTATAGATATAATACTTAATAATTACTTATTTTTTTATTGTGGATTTTATATAAAAATAAAAATAAATGTCTTGAATATCTTAACATCAAAGATGAGTTATTAATTGTTCCATAATTTTTTATTTATATTCGATATTATATATTTTGACGTAAGAAATCATACACAAATTAAAATAACTCATGCAAATGAAAAAAAAATAAACTATATAGCCTTTTATGAAATAATACTATATGAATATAGTATGTTAACTGAGTCCCATTTCCTATCCGTATTCTGATATATCTAACATTTGACGTGATATTTTACCTTCCTAGCCTTGGTAAAGTAGTCGTACGCCGACAACATCTCCTTGCGGCCCGTCTCCACGTAGTCGGTGGTGGTGGTCACGTGGTGCTCGATGCGGTCGACCAGCTCGCCCTGCTCGCGCTAAGGGTACGCGCTACGGCGCTGGGGACGCGGGACGGACTTTACGGCCGATTGGTTCATACGATTGTTTAGTCCCGGTTAGTCCGTAGTAATAAATTATTGATAGTCCAGGTTGGGTTAATCCGTAGTTGTTTGTTATTGACGAAGACCAGTGTTCCAGTGTAGTTAGTTGAGACGAGACAGACGTTTGTTACCAGATACGCACAATGATACATAGTATGAGACAGTACAAGTATAAGTATTTATTATATATATTATATAATTATATATAGCACCCATACACCATATAAAGAAGGCAAATTACGCACACACCAAAAAGTATCAAATTAGTAATACAGTCAAATAATGAGATTAAGTTAAGAAGCCAATCTCCATCGATTGTTAGTCCGAGTTACATGAACAGTTAGTAACACAACAGTGAAAGCCAATTTCTGGATGCACATGTGGGGGTCAAATAAAAACATAGTGTGAACCAATCACCGAATCGACGCAAAAACAAATGCGAGGGTTGGAATTTTAGCGTTCACGTTTGAACAATATAACGAGGATTGGGAGAAAAACAGGGGAGGAACGAGGGGTGAGGAGAAACAAAACAAAACGCATTAGCAACCAATGGACCGGCACTTGTTTTATCAACTTACCCGTCGAGCTTTGCTCTGATATTTAAGGGCCTTCTTTGTGTCTTGTGTGGCAGTTTGGACATAGTCCACAGCGTGCTCTACATGATACTCAATGCGGTCGATCATCTCACCCTGTATCCATAGGGAGCATATTTAGAGAGACAATTTTATTTACTCTTGGCTAATTTAACAAACATACCCCATATATCACATATCTACGTTTTAAGATAAATGCTGATCGATAGTATTACACTGATAGTCAATCGTTGAAGGTTCGATTCTTACCAAAGTGTTTAAAAAACATTGTCCAGACACAAAATTAATTGACACAATATCAAGTAAAGTATATTAAATTTGTTATTTTAACGATAAAGCTGAAAGTATAAAAAAGACAAGAAAAAAATTCTTGTAGTTAAATTCATAACGGTGTTTACTTGTCGCATATAGCAGAAAAATCTTTTTCCCCATTTCAGTCAAAAACCTTCATCAAAGATTAAATGGACAAACGTTTAATATAATAATTTACGGCATCTGTCAAAGAAACATGATGGAGACATTAAAATCAAAATAAGTATAACATATGACCTGACTCTCGACGAGCATCGCCATGTCCATGAACATGTCGTGCAGCTCGCGGATGGAGGTCTCCAGCTTGATGATGTCGGCGTGCCGCGCCTCTATGTCGGCAAGCGTCTGCTTCGCTTGTTGCGTTTCCATTATGATCTGGAATTGTTTTATAGCTGGTTCTTTTAAAACTATCTTATTAGAAATAAATTATAGAAGAAATTATATATCGAAATTCTCATTCGCAAATCAACTAATTCCTGTGAACTTTATAGGAGCCGTCGAAAGGACAATGTGTCCTTTTTTGCCGACCACTTATTTAAACAAATTATAATTGTATTAGAAATACCTACAGTTAAATATGTAATACCAACCAACGTATATTTCTTAATAAACGGTCTGCGAAAAATATGATGACTTTTTCAGCTTCTCTTATAAATTTCACTTAGACGGAGTAAGCTGGTTTGCGAATTAAGGTATCGATATAGGTACTTCTTATAAAGATCAGCGTTGAAAGAAAAAGCTTATAAAATATATTTTTCATTATTTAAGCTCATGTAATTTTAGTTGTAATTTATTAAAACGCTTTTAAATTAATTAGCACTAAAGTATTCAAAGAATTAGTCTAAAATTGCTAGAAAATTGTCAACCTATTTAATTAATGGAATAGATTCTATTTCTATCTGGATTTGACGCCAATCTATTTGATTGAGTACAAGCAACCATTAAAGTTTCAAATAGTCGAACGAATTCTAGTTTACTTTCATAAAAAAAGCTTCTAGTTTTAAATCAAACTTTCAACGTTGTTAAATCCGGAACAATGAACAATTCGTCTATTGTTAGTGCTCAACAAAGTCAGCATTTGTACAAGAATATCCTCGTAATGTTTAAGCTAAAATATTTGAAGAAAAATATAAAGTCTTAAAACATTTCTCATCTCAGTGGCAGCCTTGAAAAATGAAATACTGTCGATAAGCAATATCAAGAACCCTCGCGCTGCGATTATCTGGTGAGCGTCTAAGTAATCTTTCAATATTTAGTCTCGAAATTTTTTCTTACCACTCCTTATAGGCACTTTCCAATTTTTAAAGCTTCGAGTATTATAACTTACAAGCATCGTTCAGAAATATGAAGTTGTTTTTATATTACATTACCATAAATTCGTGTATCATCGTAAATGTATACAAGTAATTATTTTATTACTTCCATGTTGTATCCTCTAAATAGAAGGGAGGGCAGAGGGAACCTAGGAACCCAGTGTTTAGACACTCCGTTCCTTACTTTCCGCCTAATACATTGTGTGTTGAGTAGCAGAACTCAAAGCCGAGCTTTGCCTTGTTACCAGAATAAAGTATAAATTCTATTAAATAACAGCATAAAAACCAACATTTCCGTTTTAATATAAGTAATGTATTGAAAGTTTTAATTAATTAAATACAGAAATAAGCACATAATATAATATTATATTATGACCTCAATTTATACCCGAGACTAAATGAAGTATCACAGATACTCCACAGATGATCCAATTAGAAATCTGAATTTGCTCCTATAAATGTTGGAGCGGACACTAATGGGAACAAATTAAAGTAAGACGTATGATATTTAAACAGATAATACATATTGTATGTATACCATAAATTTGATATTGAAAGAATTAGATAAAGGACAAGGTAGAAGAATATTTAATAACATTTTTACGTGTTTCAAATATAGTTATTTGCAAAAAACAATATCAAGATTAAAATTTCAACTTTTTTTAATCACTAACAACGTGAACTTTCATAATATTAAAAAGTTAAAAAATATATATAATGATGTCTATTTTTATACTTTAGCAGTTAAAGCAAGGTGACTTTATAGCTAATGTCAGAATGTATTTTTAATGTATCTATTAATTGTAGCAAATTTTAGAGGTATATTGCTCACATTTACCTAATGTATATAAAAAAGATAGGTTTAATTAAAAAGTCAAGCTAAGTCTAGGGAAAGACCTAAAGAGGATCATCAATAAGTCCCATAGTGTGTGTGTGTATAAAAGTATATTTATAGCTGACGCCAATGTGATGCAATGGAAGAGCACCTGACTGTAAACAACTGTGACGATGGACATGAGTTCTAATCCCACTCATGGTAATAAACATAAGTCAAGTGGGAAAAGTGACATGTCTTAACATTAAAACAACTTACCCCCTGAGTAAAAACGGCGGGGTTATCCTGTTCCAGCATAGTTTCCAGTTCCTCATCGGTGGTGGCGCGTCCCGTGATCTCGAGCTGTCGGAGTATCCTGTTTTTGCACCGGTCTCGGTAGTCCGTCTGGGTGCGGTTGTACTCGGTCATCACCTCCACGAACTTGCGCGAGAGAGTCGAGTGTTGGGTCCTTCTTATCCTGAGATCAGCCGACGATTTGTTAGAGTGCTCCTCCTGTTCGATGTTCTGCTCTATGTCTGTGGGTTTATCATGATCAAGCGAAATTTAGGTTTATTACACTTTCTCTCTCATGTGTTACATAATTTATTTACAAAGTTACTCTCGAGGAAGTTAATTACTTTAAAGGCTTAGTCAGAGTTGGATGACTGTACACACAGTTTTAACGCTGACTCACTATTCCCACATAATTACAAAGATAGAATCTCAGAGGGTCCATAATGCTAACAATTAGATAAAAATCTGGGAAAGAAAAATACAGACTGATAGAAAGGAACGAAACACATGTGACATCAGATACTCACGTTTTAACTTTCCTCTGACTTTGTTGGCAGTTTTCTTAATATCGGCCATAAGATCTTCTAATTCGTGCTTTGTTTCTGAAAATAACACATTAAAAAATAAAAATTATCTGTTTAATAAAAATACTTTTTCAATACACCTCTATTTATCTAATAAAAGCACGTTTATCGTTCGGAACGTTAATTAAAAAGAGGACATAGGTGGAAAACGTAATCAGCACGAAGTCAATGGGGAATACAATAACGCTAATGATTTGTTAAAAGCCGATCGAAATTCAAATAAACGATTAAGGTACTAGAGGTATTTTCATTGTTAAATTTGATTAAAATCAGTAATACGAAGGAATTAGAATTCGAGCATGTGATACAACAATGATTTCATGTATAATTGGTGCTTAGCGTTTGATATACATATACATATAATTGATATTCTAAGAATTAATTACATACGTTACGTAATATAAATATATTGTACTAGAATACATACGTATGTTTACAAAATCTTAGTGACCTGTGCAAGAACCAATGATATATGTCTCAACGTAAATGCCCCATCAGGGTGCTTCATCATTAATTAAGAAGAGATTTTAATAAAAAAAAAATCAGTAAAAAAATTAAATCTAAAAATATATTACATAAACCATCCTTAACAATCAACAATTTGTATTTACGACATCTCTGAGAAGCGAAAGTGCCCGCCCTATACCAAATATTAAACCCATTTCGACGAAGAATTCCACGCAGCACGTGCCTAACATCGCAACCAGTGCCTGGCTACCTCATGTCGGCACGGCTAACTTATGAATATATTTCTGCATAATAAAACACCCACACAATGGCAACGCTATCAGACGGGATTCCTAATTGCCTGTCCGGTGCAGTGCACGCGTTGCGATCGATACGTCGACTCTCCTGCTGATTTGTGACGTTTGCATTTATTTAATAACTTCGAATATTATTTATCTATATATACAAAATCGAAAGGTCACTCACTCACTCATCACGAAATCTCAGAATCTACCAGAGCTAGGAGTTTCAAATTTTGCACAGATGTTATTTATAGGACATAGGTGCTCGCTAAGACTTAGATGGAATTTGCAATATTCGACTCCTAAGGGGTTGTTTTCGGGGTTGATAGTTTGTATGAAACTTCGTGATTATAAGTGCTAGGAGTCACAAATTTTGCACAGGGGTACTTTTTAGAACATAGGTGCTACTTAACCTATATAGACTCGCCGTGCCCAAATGGGCAGACCTATAATAGTACCCTTGTATCGTATATAAATAGGATTTATATTTCAAAATTGATTTACAAAGTGCAGACATTACAGCGTTTCCGCTCACGATGCGTCCAGTCGAGTGAAATGGAGACAAAAGACGAGGAAAGCAGACCCCCCCCATCACATGGTAGTTCCATAATGCACTGGAGAGAGAGAGAAAGAGAGAGATAGAGACTCAAGCTTTACTTTAGTTTTTCTTTGTAATATGCTGTCATTGTGTTTACATTGTAAGGTATAAAAATAGACTTCACTATAAATAACATAAAACGACAAACATGTATTTAATATATGAATAATATGAATAAATCATCTCTTAATTGATTAAATACATATTGTAGTAACTCATCTGCATATTCAATTACAAACGTACTTTGTAGGTTAATTAAATATTCCCAAACACATACATACATACATAGATATATAATGAGTCTACAGCATTAGAAGGGAAGTTAGACTATACATTCAGAGATGCAACGTTGTGGCAGCCGGGCCATGATTAATTAATGTTCCCACGAAATTCTCAACTACATCATAGGGGGGGTTTGTCTAGTACGTATCGGATAATTTATCAATACGGAAATTGGTGATAGTAGAAATTCAAACAGTCTTCAAGCAAAGATTGCAGTTCACATCTCTAGTTAGAAATGTACCAAAACCATATACAATGTCATTGGGTTTGCTATTATTTAAACAAAATCATTAAGATAACAAGTAAGTAAGTAAGATACATAGCTATTTCTCCGCTGGGCACTCAACGTAGTGATACAATTACCAGTAGAGTATATACTTTAGCAGCAATAGTTGGACTGTGAAAAGCGAAGCATACTTGTTATATAAGTTTTACTTTAGAATCTGAGCCCGTTCCTAGCCAACCTTTTATATTTTCTACTGGTACATTGCTATTAATAACTTTCAACATGGCCTGAATTATTATTGACTTGTTTGTAACTATAAACTACAACTGGTAACTTTTTCATATTTTATATAATTCTAATAAATACTGAAAGGTGATTTGTTAATTTAAGTTCGTTCTGATTGTCAGTTATTTTAGGTTTTTTAATTATAAGCCGATCAGAAATTTCAGTTGTTCCAATCAGAATTAGGCGGAAAGTGGAGAATGGAGTGTCTTATCACTACGTTCCCTCTGCTCCTCCCAGGATGTGTGTGCAGGATACAGCGTATTTTTTATAGATTTTAATGACGCTTTGTGTTACATACAGAATAAAGAATGTTTCATAAAAAATAACACCAATTAATAAACACGCATATACACCACTTACGGAATTCAAAACATTGATTGAATAGCTTTCCTTTAAAAAATACGAATCAAAATTATTTATGAATAAAAAGCAGCACGTTTTTTGCTTTAAATATAAAATCTTACAAAATCTATAATAGAATATACTTGTCGAGTTAACCCTCTTAGGGTTAGGGGCGTGAAGACTTTAACGTCGTATAAAACTTGCGCAATTAGGTCACCTATTAAAAACTTGCCTCTACACTCGTATATTTGTAGAACATTAGTAAGTGCTTTATTTGTAAGTGTAATCTGAATTTGTTTGACTTTAATGACTTGTAATTAATTTTTTTTATTACTTTATAACATTAGAAAATAAAACATTAATTTTTAGTATAATTTGTGACATAAAAATCTCTATATCTAAGTCTAAATCTTTGTATTATATGTAGTAGTTTAGGTATAATAACGTAAAATTTTATAAAAATTACTAGAAAACAAATATTACTAGAAACAAAAATGAGAGGAATATAAAAGTTTAAAGTGGTAACAAAGGTTTCAGAGAATCTTGCGGTGATACGGTTGCCAAGAGAACTTCAGCAATGATGTGTTGGATATATAAAGTTCTGAACCTAAATAAATTAACATACAAGAATATTATAATAACATATATATAATTTTATATGTAACAAAAACAAAGAACACAATATCGTACCAATATCTACATACATATATGTTTTAAAATATAACAAAGAATTGCATAGGGCGAACACTTTCGATTTTGTTCGTGAAAATCGACACAAAAAAGTCGAGGTTGCTGCAGGTCGCAGTTCTACTCACCTCGCTAATCGATATCTCAACCTTGTATATGCTACGCCAATAATATATTACTGAATATATTTCCTATATATCAAAATCAATCAATCAATCAAATATTCCAGACATTGCGTGTTGAGTAGCAAAACTCAACACCAGGCTTTTGCCTTGATACCAGAGCGAAGAAAATGAAAATATTAATAAGTAATCATTCATTACCTATAATGGGCATCGAACACACAACCGTCGCGTTACAGTCACACCCTTGCACCCTTCTATATTTCCTATATATACAGTTAATATACTAAACGTGGACAGTGAAATAAATTCATGCCATTAATAGGCTTATGTAATCCTGTTAGTGGCTTATACAACTTTTAGCATAGAAATATATAAACTGAGCCTTCATATTGGATCGCTGGAACGCTTACTTTAATACTAGAAATGAACTTGTTTGATATTAAAATAATTTATGTTAGGTCGTGAGCGAACTAAGAATACTCATAAAATATATTACTTTTCTTTTATTTCTGGATTTATATGGATAAAAGTATATGCGTTTATATACTGCTTATAAATTAAATAAAACAGTTTCAAAGGTAGGCAGAGGGAATCTATTGTTAAAACACTCCGTTCCCCATTTCTTGAGTTCATTGAATTCTGGAGGCTTTGCTTTGTCTCGACACCAGAACGAAGCGACTCGAGTGGGGATCGAACCCATAACCGTCGCGTTATAAGCATACACTCGTGATTCAAAATGATGAATTGATGATTCAAAGTGATGAAATTCAATATTAGACAATTATTACTAACTTAGTCATCAAAGTATTTTTTTTATTAAACTAAAGAAGTAAACATATAATTGGACAGATATAAGTAAGTAAAAGTAAAACAAGAACAACTTAGTCACACAAAAATAACAAATACTAACAAACTGAACACGCTGTACATACTTTTTATCTGAAATTTAGGTCACACACATGATGCGAGCGAGCCCTCTC
Source organism: Heliconius melpomene melpomene (assembly GCA_000313835.2). Taxonomy (NCBI): domain Eukaryota; kingdom Metazoa; phylum Arthropoda; class Insecta; order Lepidoptera; family Nymphalidae; genus Heliconius; species Heliconius melpomene. Next base: position 149,910 of record HE670629.1, on the reverse strand, counting down.
CGCGTAATTATGCCGCGCGAGTAAGCTACGGAATGAGATTTTAACATAATGTAAAATTTATATACAAAATTAAGATGAAAACATATATGTTCCGATTTTAGTCACTGTTCCTTAAATTATCAACTATTTTTTAGTTATGTAATTGTATGTTTTTAAGATATATAATTTAAATATAATTTTTGGCTTAAAATGTGACATAGGTTTTTAATTAACAGTTTTTAATTAACAATTTTTATAAAATAAAATTTGATTTCATTAAGAATACGAGAATTTACTTTCGTTTTCTCTTTTAGTTATAACTAGCGACCCCCTTGCGGCTTCGCCCGCTTTTACTACTGGATTATTCATATAATGTATGTTTGCAAAGCACTTAAGATAATGTGAAAATTAATTAAATCTTAATGCAACCCACATTTTCGTAGTTCCAATAAGGATTTTCCAATTGTTTTACTCGGCAAGGATTTTTTAGTAGGTATCGTAAATTTAAAATATATTTAAATTACTATTTTTAGATAGTTAAATGACTATTTTTAAACGGAAGAAATTATAAAACAAAAACCTA
>HE670629.1:111342-149248 GCA_000313835.2 Heliconius melpomene melpomene | reverse complement strand
CCTGATGAAAAGCAAGCACTGCGTGGATGCCTGTGAGGAAAATTAAATAGAATGCATTGGCCGGGAATCGAACCTGGGCCGCCCGCGTGGCAGGCGAGCATTCTACCACGGAACCACCGATGACTGCTCATGACGCGCTTGTATAAGCAAAACGTCGCGGGGCGCGTTTCACAGCAAGGATGTTTTGATATTGTAACAACTTCTAAAGTACTTATTAAAATGAAAAAACAGTAAAAGACGGTTTTGATCTACATTAAATGGTCAACGTAACTAATATACTTATTTATATGCTGAGAGTAAGGGATAAGTAAAACTTAAGTCGGCACAGCTGATGAGTCAACGGCGTGATGTGTCAACAATTAAATGCGGTTTACTCTAAAACTATTCGCAATTTCGAAATAGTGTAAACAGCAAATTTTATCTTTGTTTAACGTAGAAAATTAATAAAGTATTTTAAAGGATAAGGATTAATACCATTATGGAAAAATATCCCTCACAATAAAAAATATATTGAAATTAGTATTTTTAGAGAGAAATATGATCACTACACGTTATCCTTAAAAGATAAAAATATGCTCTCGCTGACTTTTTTGTAGATCTTATTAAGAGGAACAATACTCCAGTACATTATTTTCATGTAGTACTTACCATTAAAGCAGCGCATGCGCGAAAGTGTCTCAATGGGTAGGACTTTAGACACATTTATCGTATTTATGTTAATTTACATAAGAATGTACAAATAATAAACTATATATAAACCTTCCCTGAGAAATACTCGACCTAATGGTGAAAACCGCATAAAAATCCGTTGGGTGGTTTAGAAGAAGAAGAGTTAGAAAGTTCAGACAGACACGAAAAGCGACTTTGTTTTATAAGATATAGGATAGGATGTGAAAAATATTGGGGACTTTCGTTTTTTCAGTGGATAATTCCCTTCGGTTATTTTTCACAATACGCATGGGCGCACCGCAATAATCGACGCGGTGAAATGTGATTCGACCAAATTTCCATGCTATTTTGAAAAGCGGAACATTTTTACGTCCCCGTGCCGTCTTTGGGGACACCCCAAAACTCCAAATTTGGGGGCGATAAATCACCCATTTAATGATCCAACTATTCACTAAAATATAAACTATAAATCACATGTTCATAGCAGGTATCTGTGTTAGAAAGACAAGAAAATAAAGCTTTATTTTTAAATTCAAAGAGACAATAACTAGAAAAGATACTACAGATTTCAATCGCGTATAATATAAAGTTCCATGAAGTAGAAATAAATAGAGAACTAGTTGAGAGTTTCTTTTGTCATTTAAATTGCAATAATATTATTTCTCACATGGAAATTATTTTCTCCATTCATATATAACATCTTATAAATAATTTGAAGTATTTATTATAGATTTTAATATAATACAAGTATTTATATGAGTTTCAATCCAAATTATTGCAAATGCAAAATAATGATATCTAGGTTGAGTATATTTATTGAGCCGACATCGTAGAGCACTATCGCGAACATTGAAATAATGTATGAACGTGACACAATTAAAGCCAGGTCAATTTGTTTAAAACTCGTTATACCAACAGTCATTTGATTAACCTGAAATATGTATTATGTTACATGAATGACTAATTCTAATCTTAGCAGAACCAATCATTCGTCCAAAGCAAGCTACTACATATACTTTTATTTATACGACATTTTTCATCGTGTTTATATGAGTAATTATATGCCACGCCGCGATGTCTCCATTATCTTTAATGATTCATACAAAATTAAAATAACTGTAATTAACAAAAAAGGAAAAATAAGTACAAAAGTTTCTAATTTTGTCAAGAGTGCATCATTAAAATAATTTTATAGGCGCTTGGTTTATAAAAAAAGAGAATTTCATTAGACATCTACAGAAAACTGAGTAGTATCAACAATATACAAAACTAACGAGACAGTTGTTAGTTTGTGTACATTTGTTGTGCAAGCATGTACGGAAATCTACCGTGCAACTCAATCAGACTACATCAACAAAGCTGCGTATACTGTGAAATTTCAAGATATTAGAAGATACTAAGAGTTATACATTCAGACGAATTTAACTTAATAATAATATTTATTTTAATATTTTATTACACCATAATTGATGTTAATTAACTAAAACGAAAAACAAACATAAATTAACTTAAACAAAAAACAGAAAAAAGAAACAAATCAAAAATGGTGTAAAGGCGGCCTTATCACCCACAGGTGATCTCTACCAGGCAACCTTTAACTTAAAACTCATACATTTTATTTATTTCACTATGTAATAATAATCTTAAACACTACTAACATATATATAAATAACAACTAATTAAAGCAATAATGATAACCATAAAAAAAACATTAGAAATCAGTTTAAAAAAGAAAAGAAGAATCCATATCACAAAACACAAAACAAAGCCAACTCGCAGTTAATTCAGAGAATCCGGATTCAGGTCATGAAACGGGGGGGATAAAGTATTTATTGGCAGCGGTGCCTACGGACGCTCGAGTCGGATGTGGGAATAACCTGATATCCCCCGAGACCCTGCATCTACTTTCCAACGTCTAATCAATTTAACTACAGGGTGATGCGAGATATTACGATATATCCATACCTATATTATAAATTCGAAAGTAACTCTGTCTGTCTGTTTGTCTTTTACGCAATCAGGGCCAAACCGCTAATTTAATTGTGATAAAATACTCATATAGAGATACTTGATGGTCTCGGGATGAACATAGGATACTTTTTTTTGTCATATTTGTAATATTTTCGATATATACCAATACTCATTAATTTTACATGCAATTTATTCCACCATGTTAATATCGTCATATGTTACCATCGCTATGCGACCGTTGCTAAGCAACGATTTGCAACGTTTGTTGTTAGAAAACGTCACCCAAAATGAGCTTGCTTAATGCATCTCTCTATTGAAAACTAAAAATAATTGCATAAATATATTTAATAAATATTCGTATAGTTTAAGCGGGCGTAGCCGCGTTCGGGTCCACTAGTTCATATATAAATTTGAATCGAATAGAAACATCGAGTTGTAAAAATGGCGAATTTGTTTAATCTTATTTTATTATTTAACAACTATTTATTATTAGGCGGCATTGTGAGATGATAATAATTATATAAGTAATCCTACAATAGATATAATATGGTTAGATCAAATAGTAACCGATAAGAGGAACAAAACAACAAGTATATGTTTAAATAAATATAACGCTATGAATCACCTTGCCGTTTAAATAATATACACTGTTTTATTAAACAAAGAATTCCCATTAAGTATGGATTTCCCCATACATAATTTTGCTGAAACCAGACGAGATACACCCACATAATGTAAACAAACGTCGATCCCTCTATTGGAGGACTAGTAAATTCAGGCCTCTCATCCCACGCAACGTGCAACGTAATCCAATGACGCTCGCAGACAGCTTTGTACATTATTTTTAGAAACAATTTACTGTCATAGGCCACCCACCCATAACACCATAAAGTTCTCAATTACAGAATTTTAATAAAACGGCGTACTTAGAACTGCAATATTGCTTTTGAAAAGTTTATTTATAAATTTAAATCAGTTGGTATATAAATTCTTATACGTTATCAAATTTTAAATCTGTTAAATATTTAGTTTACTTACTTTCATCTGATTGCGGCGCTGATAAGATGGCACTGTGCTTCTTCTTTACTTCTTCGACGTTCGCCTGTATCTTGTCTATCATCTCTCGTATCTCTTCCACCTAAAAACATTTTATATACATTAATTTTTTACAATACTATTAATAATAAGTACGAAATCTATCTTATTTTATTGTTTTTTCTTTATCCTATTTCATTCATTATTAACATTGTTTTAAATATTTATTTATATAACTTATAACACACAACCTATATTACATTAAAATTGAAAAAAATCTAATCGACAACAATTACTTTGGTGATACCGCCTAGTAACATAATTATAAAATTAATATCTACAATATGTCTTCTTTCTCATACCTAAATTATCCTATGAAAATATTTCTACAAAACCTCTTACTTTATTCAATTTCGAAAATGGCAAATGTATGGGAATTGACAAGACCAAGCAAACAATGGTTCAAGTAAATTGCCCACCCCATTTGCCTATTGTACTCGTACTCGTGACTGGAATTATTCGTTTCCAAACAGGAAGGAAATTACCTGAATTGTGGTTGAAAGCAACAACCGATAGGAGGGCTGCTTGGACTATCTAGACATTAATTCGGTTAAGGGAACCGTTGGCGACTTGCCAACAGCGAAGTAAACGGGGAAGGTAAAATACATCTCGCTTAAGTTTTCATGTGAATAAATTTTGAAATTATTTAAAAACTAGCGGACGCGCGCAGCTTCGCTTGCGTATTTAGGGGTGAATTCTAATAAACCATGAAACATGTGTTCAATGAAATATTTTTAAGAGTCTAAATTTAAAATTTTATAAAAATCGGTGGTGATTTAAAGATTTTTCCATACAAACTTTCAACTCCTTATTTGCACCCTTAGGGGGTGAATTCTAGAAAACGACGAAACACGTGTTCAATTAAATACTTTTAAAAATCTAAATTTCAAATTTTATAAAAATCGGTGCCGATTTAATTTTTTTTCCATACAAACTTTCAACCCCTATTTCACCCCTTTAGGGTAAAAATTTTTCAAAATCCCTTCTTAGTGGATGTCCAGATTACGAAAGTAAACATCTGTCCAAATTTCATGTTTCTACGCACAGCGGTTACGGCTGTGCGTGCGTCTTACCTCAGTCAGTGAGGACAAGTCCTTTTATATATATAGATTACGACATTCCAGTCGTAGACACCTACCCAGCTATAGCATTTAAGACCAAACATAGATTTTTTCTGATCTTTATATGAAGAAACTTACAAACACAATTAAATAAAGTGTTTGAAATATTTTAAGTGTTTATAAATCAGATTTTCCCTATCAGCTTGATAAAAAATACTTTACATTATTCTAAGAAATCTAAACGTGACGTCTTTTCTATTGAATCAATTTTAATTGTTTACCGCCATTACAACCTAATCAATTCAATTAAATAAAAATAATAACACTTGTACTGTACAATTGTTAATATATACTCGTATGTACATAAAAAAACCTTGACTAATATAATATATTGGCAAACTATTATTTACATTCTTAATAAATTCCTATATTTTGATATAAATCTTTTCTTGGCGTCTATAATTTGCCTTTGACTTCTCAGAATACCTCTGCTTGTGTAATCGGACAAAATAGCTTGAAGTTCAGGGCCAGGACCCGGTCGATACGAGGAGTGAGGTTCGTGGGCCGCTGGTAACTCATGAGTCACAAATTAATGAGATTATGGAGATAAGTTATCGCCCGCCTGCGCCTCTTGATAACGCAGACCAAACTATCATATAGATAGACGCGTTGTCTTTCGTTGTATACTTTTTATTTTAATTTGTTTAATTAAATTAAAAGAATGACATTAAGTATAGTATTAATTAAGTATGGTAAGGTTTTAGCTTCCCGGTGTATCCCGCACATAACGGGGCAGGCAGAGGGAACCTGGGAACCTAGTGTTAACCCACTCCATTTCGATTAGAATACTTCCGTTCGGAACTGAGGAACTTAATGCCGCGCTATGCCTCGTTATCCAGTACCAGAGTGGGAATCAAACCCATAATCTATCGTAATTACAGTCGCACACCCTCGTGGCAATCCGGAGCATCAATTAAGTAAAATTGCAGAAGAGAAACCTAAATGGAACACATATTATAAATGTCCTTCTAGCATAATAAATATTTTTTAACATCCAATAACGTGTGTAACGTCATGGCTGGGTTACGTAGCCGGGCGTCTGGACGGCGTCGCTCTACATATATACGTTGGCTCGTTGGCGTCCCATTGTCGTGTCGTTAGTCGTCGTCGTGTCGACAACTTTCAAAAGTTAATACGGCCTTAGTTACGGCGTTATTGTTGAATCTTACATACATACATACATACATACATGCAATATGCAAATGTATGTTGCTCGAACATTTGACTACAATATGAGGGAGGCGTATTATGAAAATTACATGTCTAAGTTATTTATTTTCTGAATTATATCCTAAGATGAAACTTTTTTAGCTTCACTCTCGTACCCCGCATATTAAAGGATAGGCAAAGGGTACATAGTGTTAAGACACTCTGGTTCCTACTTTATGGCGAACCCACCACCGTCGCGTTTATAATGACACGCTTGTGCCACTGCGCCATGACAGCCTCTTTTATTTCTATGGGATAGTTTAGATAATCGACTTATAACCTAAACTAAAACAAAAAAAGAAGCATTTTATTAAAAATATTTTACGATGATACCAAATACGATGCGTCAACAGACCCCCATACATTTATTGGGCGACCCCTGAACCAGTGTTGTGGATTTATTAAAGTAAACCAATAGTTCGTGACGCGGGAAAATTGGTTTCCTGATTTACGAGGAGGCATATTGTGTTACGTGGTCACGCAGGATGTTAGATTTTTAGTAATTTACTAGCACGCTTCTAGTTAGAATTTCTTATGCAACAATATCACGTTAATATTTAATTTGTTTAATTTAGTTAATATATATATTTTTTTTATGTCACGCTGTAACCCGCACACAGCTGGGTAAGCAAAGGGAACCTAATTTAAAACACTCTGTTCAATAAAAATATTAAATATCTTTTAGTGAGAATCGAACCACCCTGTCACGTACCCCTTTGTACCCCTCATCTTCATACATATCCTCATCTTCATACGAACGTCATAGTCACTACCAATTCACAAAATAAATAAAATTAGAGAAATTAAATAACGTTATTATAATAAAAAAAATGCATACAAAAACTACTCGCAACAAGTGAATAAAGGTTTTTTAACTGGACCATTCGGTGAAAATATTTTCCAGGGTAAATTTTATAACCACTCAGTGCGCTCCGATTTTCCTGTTTATTTATACCTATCACCTCAATTCAATTAACAGTGCTAAAAGGTTTATTATGCTCTGAGTAATAATATTTATCTATTACTTTACAAAATGTTGTTCAATTATATTTTTTAAAACTACTTTATATAGTGAAGAACGGAGTGTTTTAACACTAAGTTCCATCTGCCTACCCTGTTGTGTGCGGGATATAGCGTGAAGCTGAATTCTAAATTTTATATAATATCCTGCTAAAAATTTACTAATATGTAGAGATGACTATATTATCGCAACGGCTGACTAATTCAACATATTGACAACTGCTCCAAATACCGCGCGATAAGAGATGTTCGTACAGCTATTTCTTTTTTTATTAGCTTCACGCTGTATATAGCAAATAGCAGGGTAGACTTAGGGAACCTAGTTTTAAGGCACGCCGTTCCCATTAAGACATTTTCGTTCCCCACTTTCAGCCGAATTCTCGAGGCATTGCAAGGGTTTTCTCAGCTCAGAGTAACAGCTTTGACTCATTGTCTACTCTGTTTTTTGACATTTCTGGGGCTTTCCATTTTGTTTGAAGCATAAACATAGCTTATAGGCATATATGATACTTTTCTGTGAACAATTATCTCATTGCACTGGAGTAGGAGACCCCTTAACTTTTTATTTAAAACGGCTCTACCTAATAGTGCTCAATTTACTACACAGTTTTTAAGATAACACCTCGATCAAAAAATATCCTTTAGGAATTCCCTTTTATAAAAAAAACCGTAGGCTAGATAACCTACTATAACGTAAGCTATGGCGTCATTCAAATAAATTAAAATTATAGAGGATGAATAAATTTCAACTTTCAACATACAAAGATTTACAACTATGTTAGTTCACGATTTAAAATTTTCTCCACTTCATGTATGTCAAAAAAAACAAAAATATTTTACGCCCCATATTGAAGCTTGTGTAAAAAAGCTAATAGCTAATAGTTTTGGAGGACGTAAAGATGAACCCAGCGGAAATTAGGTTTTTCTTCTTGATATTTTGTACGAAAAAAATTGTATCTTTAACATAAACCTATCTCTTCATATCTTCACAAGATTACTTATCAAATTGCTTGTACTACGTGTTAATTAACCTTCGTAACGTGTATGTAATAGTTTGCAAACACAAACAACGTTGTGCTAGACGTTTTCGTATGTTATCGTTACGTTGGGAAATGAAACTACGGTTGTTATTCTATGTTGGGGTAGCTGTTTTTGTACTAGAGACTACTTCTCGTAAGGGTTTTCTTTGTATAATAATTTATCGCCTTGTTAGTTTATAGGTGTTATTGAATTATGAAAAAATCAATTATGAAAAAGAAAAATTATTTACTGTTTCCTACTGAACTTCTAATATATAGAAAAAAAAATTCTAAATCCCTTTAATAATCCTAAAATGCGACTCACTGACTACTAAAAACATAAAATAACCAATTCAACACCAAAATAGAGGTACAAGCGTTGCAACGTTTAAATTTGTCGTTGCAATCTGGAAAAGCGTAAAACAAATTGCGAAACAAACGCGAGCGTACAGTGAGTTCTGAATAATAGTTTGCATAGTTATTGTTCTGATAACGTATGGAACGTCGAAAACCCGGCCTGTGTTGCAGCTGATCTACTTTGCACGCCGTATATATGAATCAGCTTTATGTACATATTTCACTATAGATTCATAATATCCAATAATACACTATACAAAATTTAAACAGACAACCTATCCTATTATTATTACTAAGCCGTCGATGTTGGTCCTTTTGTCACCAGGCTGTATCTCATGAACTGTGACAGTTAGAGTCGAAAATTTCACGGATGGTATATTAGTGTTGCCATAACCTAACAACTAATTCTAAAAAACAGAATATAATAAACATTTGAGGGGGCTCCCATAAATATACCCCCATACTAATATAGTCTAGAAGTCTAGTAATATAGTCTAGTATAGTAATTTTGTAATAACATACTCGTACATATATACATGTTGTAGATAAGTACCTACATATTTGTAAATTTTTTATCTGTCTTCTCAAAGTGTGTATTTCAAATGTGTTTGATATCTTAGTGAAAATTGAGTAACGCTGTCAAACTATTCTGTATAACATTTTAATATACTAGATGATTGAAGATTCGAATCAATATTAATGTATACGCGAATGTTTCCCTGTAGCTAGCAAAGTTTGTATTTGCAAAGTCATTGAAAATAAGTAGGTATTCAATATTACTTTATGGCATAAAATATTGCAAGAAAAAATATTTTATTCTAAAATTCAATATCTACTTTTAGTCATCTCATCAAGGTCAACAAATATCCGGAGCCGGTATCTAGGCGAGCCGTTTAATTTACTAAATCTTTTATGCTACCCGGGCACAGCTTTAGCGATTAAATTAGTCTTTGGAGACACTCGACTCCCGCCGTCAACCCCAAGAGCACCCAGAGAGAGGACAAAAGACGGTTTTAGAATAAAATAAAAAATAACTATAATAAAGTAGAAAAAAGTCGATCTCTTAAAATATTTGAGCAAGATTTTTATTAAATTAAACCCTATATAATCTGATATAAAAGTTTAGTGCTGTACTAAAATAAATTAATCCGAATTGTAATAAAGAGTGTAGCGCTTTAATCAACTCCAACGTTCAACTCTCAAATATTGTGTTAAAATACTATATGCAATTACGTAACACTACATACTGTTACAAAACTGAAATTAAGAGAAATGTAAAAATGAATTATATATTGAAGAATAGTATATTATTTATAGTTCTAGTAAAAATGCTATTAATTTTGTAAAAACTTCTGCCATTAAAATATAATTAAACTACGCGTCTCTATGTTATTAGAAAAAATACTTATTTCTTGCTATATTTGCTCACGTACAAATCCTAAAGACGTATCTAAATAAAAATGTATTTATATAATCACTTCAATATCTACTATGTATGTCATACAGTTCAATATTTCTCGGACATAATAGTAGATGTAATATTCAAATGTCTTTATTAAACTATGCAAATGTCTTTCCCGCAGTTTCAAGGGAGGAACGATTTAATAAACAAATGGAAATCTAATATTTCACTTCTTATCTCTTCCATTAAAATCTCGCAAGCGATATCGAGAACTACAAATAGACTTTTCATAGAGTGCTAATTTTGGCTTGAGAATAATGCTAAATAATTAAAATTATGGCTAACGTTAAATTAACCATATTGTATGGTATTAACGAAAATTATGTAATGTAATGTTCGTTTATCGACCGTCTATTTTTATAACGAATTTACAAACAAGTTACAAACACATGAATAACTGCAATTACAATAACACGTACTCAGAAAACGTCACAGTAAAAAGCAGCATCAGCAAATTGATATACATAATTATAAAAAAACATTTGCCCGAAACAAATGGTTTTGACACCAGTATAGAAAGTAGAAACTCTCCGATAAATCTAATTGTCTCTTATGTAAAATACCATGGAGGAGAGAGCTAGAGTAAATATACCCTAATAAAATGTACGAAAGCAACTTACCTCACTGAAGAATTCGTCCATGAAGCCGCCCTCAACGGGGACGTTGACGTCGTCCGGCCCGACATCATCATCGTCGCTTTGCGCCTGCAATATAAATCACTATTAGTACCGAATTGTTTCAGCTTAAACAAAAGGAAACATTTAAAAATCAGCTTCACGCGGTATCCCGCACGCAGCAGGGTAGGCGGAGATCCTATTGCTAAGACACTCCTTACTATCCGTCAAATTCTCGAGAGATTGCGTGTTGAGTGGCGGAGTTGAACACCGTGCTTTGCCTCGAGACCAGAGTGGAGAAATGGAAATATACATTTAAATACATATTTCATTTTCTCGAGTATGGATCGAAATCAAAGGAAAGATTTATAAATAGATAATACACCAAAAGCCAAAGCCAAATTGAGACCGGCTAGTATCGCGGTTCATATGTAAGCACGAGATGACATCGGATGGCTCACGTAGAACAAAATTGAATCCACTTAGATGAGGCGAGCACCATTATTCAATTTATACGGGTTGCCCGTGTTCCCACAAAGGCCCTACTAATCTATACCTCGGATGTACTGGAATAATGGGAAGCTGAACTTGAGCCCAGCCGTGGGGCAGGGGCACAAAGTGTCACTGTAAACGCGACTGGTTGTGGGTTCGATCCCAACTCGAGAAAATTAAATACTTATTTAAATTTATATTTCCGTTTCTTCGCTTTGGTGTCAAGTGAGAATTCAGCGGAAGTGGGTAACGGAGTGTCTTGACACAAGGTACCCTCTGCCTACCCTGCTGTGTGCCAAAAGACATCGTGAAGCTGATTTTTTATTTTTTTTAACTAATTTGGCTACATACTTAAAATATATAAAATTAAATATCCATTTATTACATTACTTTTGACTTAATTTGAATAACAAATTATGTGGCAACAAGGAAGATTAGGGCAAGAGGTATTATCTTCTGGCCTTCTTGTTAAAGTAAATATCTTCAAAGGAAAATTATTCATAAATATTATATTAATAATTCGTATTCTTTGGGATTTGCTACCATCTGAAATATTTAACGTAAATTAAACAAAGTATCTATAAGTTAATAATAATATCTTATCTTATATATATATATATATAAAATCGAAAGGTCACTCACTCATCACGAAATCTCAGAAACTACATGTGCTAGGAATCTCAAATTTTGCATAGGAGTTATTTATAGATTTTTGAGATTTTTCCTGAACTAGACCTACTACTAGACTTACTACTACCTGTAAATTCTAGCTACCAAATTTCATAATTCTAGGTAATTCGAAAGTACCCTATTAATTTTGATTACCTTTATAGTGTCGAAATATGATGAATATTTATATTTTTGCTATTCAAGGCTATTATTTCCTAAGAGTTAACCACAAATGTATAGTTTTCTTTCTGTTAGTTTCAGTTTATTTACATTTTTAAGAATTTTTCCAATACGTTTAGTAAGTAGCTTAAAAAAAAAATAGATCAAAATAAAAACTTTCATTTCTATTATTCAAATAGATTTCTACAATGTAATCCATATTGCCTATCAATATAAAAGCTTAGGCAATGACAATAGGCTATACCATACAAATTAATCCAGGTCAAGGAGTCTTATGCCCTACTGCGATAATTTATTATGCCACTACTAAAAAACTGCAGGGGACTGTTCTGTGATGATAAATTTAGTTATTATCGAGATACTATATGAGAATTAAGTGCCTACATGTAAGCTATTGATTTTACATTAAACTAATAAAGTGCTTCTTTGTTGTGCTCTATGTGGGCTCAAAACATCATTAAGCTGTTTCGAGTATAAATTGTTATATATATTTATTTTTTCAGCTTTACGTTGTATCTCGCATATAGCAGAGTAGGCAGAAGGAACCTCGTGTTAAGACACTCCATTCCTCACTTTCCGCTTTCGAGACCTGCCTTGGTAGCACCACGAAGCAATGAAAATATTAATAAATAATAGTTCATTCCCCCGTAAGCGCATGCGCGAAGCTAATTTAAGTCATTCCCCGAAGTGAGAATCGAACCCGCAATTTTCGCGTTACAGTCACAAGCTGCTGCCCTTGCGCCATAACGTCCTCTAGTATATTATTTGTAATACCTTATATCCCTGTATTAGTTTTCTTATATAAGTACATATCTCGGAAGTAAAGTGTTTGTTTAACGATAATTTTGACCGTTTAGTCGTTTTCAACGAAAGCCTAATGTGTTTTTATGAGACAGTTATGTCAAGATAGTAAGATCATTATTAATACAAATTTAATGTTAAGTAAATAGCATTTTGAATGTTTTAATTTAAACTACACATATATAAAAAAAACAAAATCTTATAAAAATAACAAAATCTTTGACCTATAAAGAAAGTTGAAATGTGAAAACATCTACAAATCTATATTTATATCAACTGAATACGACCTTACGAAGGGACGGGCCCCGATATTCAATAGTCGACGCCTACAGTCGGCAACACGTGTTGCTCAGTAACTCGGTGACATGTGTCATATTGCGTATATATGTGAAAATTGCGGAAATCCTTTACGAAATGACATAGAATAAAGTATTTTTATATTTTTTTAGCGCCACGCTGTACCCCGCACACAGCAGGATAGGTAGAGGGAACCTAGTGTTAAGACACTCCGTCGCCCATTTATTTTATGTTTTACCATAAGATTTTAACGAATAAATATAACTATAGGTACATCGTCATATCAATTAAATTCAAGATACACCTATAAGACACGTAAACGTATTTTACATGTATTTTAATTTTAGTAGGTGTATTACGTAATAATAATCTAAAATCTAAGTATGGTTATATGTATTTTATAATACAAATGGGAAGGTTCCTTTCCAATTATTTTTCCTTAAAAGCTCCCGTATATTCATTTGATCGAACAAGTGCCCGTTTCGAGCCTCCCATTCAAAATCCATGAGTGGGTAAAATTTCATAAAACGGAAACACGATCGAGGGCAGAAACAAAAAATAGGGTAAAGAACGTGGCGAACAAAGACGACTCCAACATTATTTACTAAAATTAAGTTTCTTTAGATCTCTTACTTAGTACAAATATATAAGAATAGTACTAAAAAACGACAAGAATATAATTTATCCCTACTTTCAATCTCATCTCTATAAAGAATAATTAAAATTTTAATATGAAGAAAAATAAATTACATATTTCAAAAACAGACGTCAAATATTTTTTTTCTACTAAAATTAAATGTAACAATCATAAACACGAAACACGCTATGAAACAATGGAAGGAGCAAGTAATAGTTAATTAAGTCTATTACTTATTTTGCAGCCATTTTCGTGCCCGGGGCGTGGTACCAACACAATCGGGATTCTTGACACGTATTTCAATCGAAGAGCGGGTCGGTCAGCATGCCAGCCCCGAACGCTTAACGCTTTTCTTACATTTTCTCTTTAAAATTATTTACTAGTAAAAAGGTTCGTATTATTTTAAATATCTTTTATGTATATATTTATTATTAGCTTCACGCTGTATCCCGCACAGAGCAGAGTAGCCAGAAGGAAACTAGTGTTGAGACACTCCGTTCCCCGTTATTTACCGAATACTGGAAACATTGTGTGTTGAGTGGAGGAAAACTTCGCGCTTTACCTTGACACCTTTGAAGTGAAAACAATATTAAATATTATATTTTCCCGAGTTGGAATCGAACCCACGACCCGTCGTTTTTACAGTCACACGCAAGACATTGAGTCGGGTAGTGTTGCTTGAACAGCGAACACGAATGGTACTGGTACCAACTAAAGAAATTAAATATTCTGTTTATAATTTACGTAGCCAGGTGGCTAAACTAACAAACGTTCGTGTTAAAATGCTTTCGACGTGAAAATACACTTATATTTCTTTGTATATAGTCCTTACAAAACCCATATTGCTTCCTAATAATAAAAGCAGTAACATGACTCCATAAATAAAATAAAAATGTAACAAGATTCAAGAAAAGCTCATACTATCTCAATGTTGCATCCATTCCCGATACAATGTTACTATATTTTTACGATATCAATTTAAAAAGATAAGCGCTATTATCCACAAAACGACAAAAATATAACATAATCCTGCTTATAGACTTAGAAATTCTATAAATAAGTATGTGTAAAACACGTATTGCTTATAGGTTTAAATGTTCTAATTCAAGCAGTATATTAAAATATTTTGAAAATTGATTCTTTAGTTACATTCAAAGTGAAATTTGATCGATTTTTTTGTATCAAATTAAGTTGTTTCGGTATAAAAATAGTAATGAAGCCATAATAGTCAGCCTCACGCTGTATCCCGCACACAGTAGAGTAGATAGAGGGAACCTGGTGTTAAGACCCCCCACTTTCTGCCGAATTCTGGAGGCATTGCGTGTTGAGTGGCAGAACTCAACGCCGCGCTTTGCCTCAACACCGAAATGGAAATGTAAGCGTAAATAAATATTTCACTTCCTCGAGTGGGGATCGAACCCACAACCGTCGCGTTACAGTCACACTTTTGAGCCGCTGCGCCACGACGGCCTCAAATTAATAAATAGCCAGTATGTCATAAGTCGCTATAGTAGTTACAAAACAAAATCAAACGTGCTTTTTTATAAACGTTTAACGGAAATATCGTTAGTTATTCGTTATCTATGATAAATACATTTTATATTTGTATGATGACTTAATAAAATGAATAACATTGAATCGATACTGTTAACTACATTTGTTAGTGCCATTTTATTAAACAATTTGTATGACTTTATTAAAAGCTTGCAACATATAATTCTAAATTTGTCATTATTTTTCTACCACTAACATTGTAGTAAACTGTGAATATTCTGTTTTTGTCATACACGAGGGAAAATCATTATATATTCAAAGCACTGCATACATAATATGTAAGTAAAGCTTGCTTTACTGTTCAAGGATAAAAATATATGGAATTAATCTATTGAATGTATAGCAGGACAGCTGCCCCCGCTAATGTAATAATTAAATTATACCATTGACATTGAAAGAAGCAACTGTTGAGTTTCTTGCCTGCTCTTGCAGCAGAACTGCCTTCCGAATCGGTGGTAGCTTTTATGATATGTTCATTCGACGATTCAAAGCCTATTTGAATATACGAGTAGAATATTTTACTATACTTATTTCAATTTGATAATGTCATGGTCCATGTCAGATGAGTGGGACGTCCACGCGGATGTTAGATTATTATTTTTTATTTTTATTCAGAATATTCGTTTAATTACAATTTTAATAAAACGATGACTATTTCTAACATTATTTATTTAACCATATCCCGATTTGTATAAAGGCGATGTAAAGAAAGCTACTAGGTTGGTTTTGACAATTGACAACTTTGTAAATAAGGTATGTAATATTTTTATTAATATCTGTTAATCCATATTTAAAAGAAATCAAAGTAAACATCATTCATTTAAATTGTCCGGATTAAAATTAACTACAATTAAACAATTACGACAAAATGAACGAGCGAGCGACCAGATACGACCGTCGAGTCCTGTACACGCTGAAAGCCGGATTCAGTTTAAAAACCAAACATTTGCACCAATTAAGCGTGATGTACGACGCGACGATTCAACGTTACATCCGCTCGCACGTTTAATTAATCCTTTAATTTATTATGATGATTCGTCCTAACGAGGTATTGCTGGTAAATCTGCTAATACTATCCATTTATACGCAATTATTTGGTCTCGATCATATCATTATTTTATTATCTAATTAAACTTGTAATATTATTATGAAATTTGAAGGAAATTTACTATAATATATTTAAGATTTTGAAAAATTTCAAATAATTTAAACAATACTAAAGACTAAAAGTATCTTAACGTTGTCAGAGAAGGACTTTATGTTGAAATGCCATAACAGAACGAGCGATACGACCTTCACCTTGTAACAACCCTTTGCCTTTAGGATTTTTGGCAGAATATATTGCATATATAATTTAGCTCATTTAAAAAAGAAGTCACAAAAAAAATCGTAAATAATAGGTCGGGGCAAAAGTATTTTCGTATTTTGAATGTATTGTTGGTAATCAAACTACTTTTGAGTTTAATACCATTAAATGTGATATTCTGAAGATGCAATAAATAAAAAAAAACTAGATCCCGCCATTTTTCGGTACATTTTTAAATTTTATTACAAAAAAAGGTAAAAACGCGAGGTTTACGGACCTAATGCGGTATCAATAAGAGTAGCACAAATATGGTTCAAGCGTTTCAAATATGGAAATTTTAGTGTGGAAGATGAGGTTAAATATAATTAAATATTTTCCTTTGTATGAACAATAGGAAAACTCTTTTGCCCCAACCTAAGAAGACGCAGTGTCCAAATTAAGGGTACGAGAATTATTTTCTAAATATACATCTAAATCCTTGAATTTATGAAATAATACATAATATATACACTATACTATATAAAATAACGGATTGCTGTATAGTTAATACTATTAAAATGTACAATCGATAAATACAAAACGGCCTTCGGTATTGCATCATTAATTAGAAAGTACATAATACTTTATTATTTGATCAAAGTCATATTACCAACGTTTTATAAGAATCTACTGTATCGAAAACTATCATTGGAATTTATTGAAAAACTTCAAACGTATCTTTCCATAATTGTTTCCAAAGAGTAGGTTTGTTGAACAAAAGCAAAATAAAGGGAATAGTAGAGAATAAAAATAGTTCCGGATAAAACAAACTAAAGACGGTAATGGGATTACGGGTATCTGGGTCAGATAGAGCTGGTCTTTAAACCCAGCAAATAATTACACTGCTACACCGCCGTGAGAGGGATTCAGCGTTGATAGGTTCACAATGCTTATACCCCAAGTTCAGTTAATTATCCAAACTTAATTCATGAATATTATTTGCTATATATATTATAGAAAATATTTGTATAGTAAGTATAAAAAAAAACAAACAATTTATAATATGCAAAAATATAATTTAACATACGTTAGCCACAAAAAATACAGACGGTATATTTAGTATTTTAATGGCATATTTAAGTTATCTATAACTTTATGCCTTTCTAAGTATCGTTCAGAATCTTATAATCTTTAATTTTCTTTCTAAGTCTCAGCTGGATATATATAAATACGTATTCTACTTTTACTGTCTAAGCAATCTTCCTTTTGTGTTTGCCTTTACGTGATACGAACGCTTTGCTGTTAAACGGAAACGGTTAACCCGTACATAGATGGTTTTGTTCTTTTTACTGCCCTGTCCTTCATTTGAAGTAGGTGCTTTGAAATATGTTACGTATTCGTTTATGTTTTAGTGAAAAACTGACTGGTTCAACTTAACTTAAACTTCACACTATCCCTAGCGGGGTAGTCAAGAGAGAACGGAGAGCCAGACACTACTGTTCTGATGGTGACTGGTTCATATGTATTATACTTAAGTTTTATCGAGAGAGTTATGTTACATACATAAATGGTCGTAATATTTTCACTGATTTCACTTTGAGGACTATAGAGTCATGATTTATGCAATCAATGATTATTGGCGCAATGACTGTGCTGTCATGCATGCCGTCTGTTTCTGCTGAAGGCGATAAAGATAGCGAGCAGGAGTTCCTGCTGTCGTAGCACTTCTCACGGTTTTCAAATTACTATAAACACGTGAGTGAAGTCGTTATGACAATGTGTAACGTATGTAGGAAACAATTTTATTTTTTACTTTCACATTTTTATAATATGACATTTGATTCGTTAACATTTGGGATAAAAATACACTATTCTTGGAATTTATAGATATAGAATAATTTTTTAATTAATTTCTTTTCTATATGTAGGTATATATTGGACAAACTTTCATTTTCTCGCTCTGGTAACGAGGCAAAGCGAAAATACGTTACAACCCATATATCCAAATATTCCTATGAGATTTAACGATTCTGTCCGTTATATTGCATTATTTATTACCCCTATTAACAATAGAGGGGTGAGCTTGCACATAACTCTATTCTTAGGCTCAAAACAAAAGAAATAACGAAATGAAAGACAATATTTTCCTAGCAAATACGAAGTTGAGTAAATTTCTAACAAAACGTTCATTTTGACCTTATAACTAATAATATTGTTTTTTGTCCATTATCCTTGTCTTTGTACTTTTGTGTTAAAATTTTCACACCATAAAACACATCTATGAGTAAATTTAATTATTATTTTAATTTTGTATAGCATAATCCATACATATACCAATTCACAAATAATAAATACTCTATTTCAATAATGATGCAAACTTCTTATGACATCATTTACCAAGTCAATCAGTCAGTCGAGCTTCAGTCCATCCAACCGTTCTTGCAAAAATATTACAATTCTATTAAAATATTCAAACTTTATTTCGGGATAACAAAGAATATTGAATGGAAATTGGGTTGAAGCGATTTTACACAGTTCCCCGCCTTTATATCACCTGTGACAAATGACGCAGGTGCCGTAGTCTCAATCCGATACATGTTTTAGACGTAGACCGATAACCGTAAACAACGCTGTCTGGCCATCTCTTGAACGATACGAATTTGAATCGAAGTCAATGTCGAAATAAGAGAAAATATACTCTATCATCTATATTCCAATGGGTGGGACGTCTAAGATGTGATCTGTTACGTAGTGATAGATCACTACCCGCTTAGACACTTGACTATAGAAAAAAACCTGCAGTTCAGACCAAGTTGCTTAATTAATTCAATAGTATTAAACATATTTCATAATTTAGTTTCTCATTATAACTTACATACAAACAGCCAAATACAATATACATATAAAAACTCAGCAATTTATTAAATGCATAAGCGAGATAAGTATATAAAATTGTAGGATACAATATTTAATTCCCACGTCGTTCTATAACATTAAAAGATAGCGCGATTAGATAATTTCAATGATAAGCAAATCTAACACGTCTACGTTGTGTTGCACATGAAATAGTCATTTTTAAACTTTGTATGGATATCTTTTGTTTAAAATATTATTTATGCTTTTATAATTTATATTAAAAAAAGCTTCACACTGTATACAGCGCAAAGGGGGTAGGCAGAAGGAACGTAATATTAAGACACTCCGTACCCCATTTCCTGCCGAATGTTGGAGGCATTGCGTGTTGAGTGGCGGAATTCAACGCCGCGTTTTACCTCGACACCAGAGCGAAAGAATGGAAATATAAATTTAAATAAATATTATATTTCCTCGAGTGGGGATCGAACCCACAATCAGTCACGTTTAGTCACACTTTGTGCACCTGCACCACGATTGGCCTCTGTAATGCGGCTCAATAAAACGAATTTTCTTTAAAGATCTTTTAAAATTGTGACTCAGATATCTCAGATCTCAAACTCAGGCAGAAGGAACCTAGTGTTAAGACACACCGCTTTCCACTTTCTCAGATATTAGATAATAATACGTTTTATGCCATCACAGATCTTTCAATATAATGAATCGCCTTCATAATCGAATAAAGAGACGTAAAATCCCTTTGAACTTAAAAAGCAGCAAAATATAATTTCTAAAAATGTCATCTAACTAGAGCAAACTGGCGCTGAGGTTTCGTTTGTGCCGAAATGGCACGCAATCTGGAAATGTGAACTTGCGGAAATACATGTCGTCCACCGTCCGATACACGGGAAATATCTCGTGATGAATTTTCTGTAAATTGAATTTCGTTACATGAGAGAATTTTATCATAAATACGTATTTATAATGTACTAGCGGCCCGCTCGCGGTTTCACCCGCGTGAACTATGTTATTATTAATTTCTGTCTCCATGACTACGTCCTAGTGACGTCTATGCAAAATTTGAGACTCCTAGCATTTGTAGTAACGAAGTTTCATACAAACTTTCAACCCCAAAAACAACCCCTTAGAAGTCGAATATTGCAAATTCCCGTCTTAGCGAGCATCTACGTCCTATAAGTAACTCCTATGCAAAATTTCAGATTTCTAGCACTTGTAGTTTCTGAGATTTCGTGATGAGTGAGTGACCTTTCGATTTTATATATATAGATAGATAAAAATACAATGTTGTTATTAATTAATATGAAAAGAAGAGTATAATTATTTGCTTTTGTTATAAATTGCCGCTCTATGGATTAAAATTTGTAAAACAGGTATTAACAAAATATATACCTAGTATATTTATATTCACAAGCTCAATTCTATCAGAATAGAAAAATAGATTGTATACACTTCTTTGCGGCGTTAAGTTCCGCCACTCAACACGCAATGCCTTCAGAATTTGGCAGAAAGTGGAGAACGGAAATGTATTAATGTAAATGTGCGGGATATGCAGAATACATATTAAATACATAAACTGTTTTTTAATACAATTTTTTGGGTAAAAATCGTAAAATCCAATCGTTTAAAAAAATAAAAACTTGGTTAGACTGTCATTTCGTTTGTAATATACATTTCAATGATATTCAATAGTTTAATGAAAAAATCCATAACAATAAATTCATAAAATCAATTTGGCGTACAGAAGCGAAACTGACGACCTCGGGGGAACCCGTCGAGCCCTGATTTGGACGACTGCCAGCAGTGTTAACACAAATATTGTGCTAAGTTGGACATTGTACATGGGTTAGTGCTAACGTCTATATGAACCGAGCAACCAGGCAACCTACATGAGCGCCATTTATTTGCTTTAAAAAGTTATTCTCTCCTACAATCTTGGCAAGATTACTACAATTAGTTTTCAAGCCAAATTACCGCAGGATTACGTCAAATAAGATTTAAAAAAAACTATTTGAACAATAAAAATTAAACAAAGATAATGCCAAACATTGAAGAACTAGTAAATATTTAGTCTTACTACTTTTGTATCTCAGACATTTTCTATATCGAAGACAATAAATACTATTAGAATAAAAATGCAATAAGAAACTCCTAAGTAATAATGGCGCATTGGGAATCTTATAACATTAATCATAAAAAGCAATTTGTTTTGTAGGAAGTAGTACCAATTTCATCAATTTCGAATGCCCAAGCGGGTTTCAGGAACTCTTATCGCTAGTTACCGATACCGTTGACGCTTTTTGCTTTTAAAATAGCATTCCAAGGGCAATGGCGTAAATCGGTTCAATTTTAAAGAGTACATTTTAAATTAACTTTGAATCGATAAAATCTGTACAATTATTAGGTCACATTTATTTTGTAAATACTAAATAATAAAACTAAATATGTAATTTGAGTTTAGCTCATTTTATACATTACATTTTACAATATAGGTAACTCTAGTTAGATTCATTTTACAATCTTCTACCACTTTTGATATGAGATAATAGTGAATCAGCAAAATTTTTGTATACTACACCTATCGGAGAAATAAATGGAAAACTATAAACAAAGAATGAAATACAATGAACCAAGTAAATCCGATATTTGCTAATCGTTTCTCACATGATTTCAAAACTACCAAAAAAAAGTTTGAGGCCAATCGTGGCGGAGTGGCATAAGCGTAGGACTGTAAACCCGATAGGTTGTGTGGGTTCGATTTCCACTCGAGGAAAATAAATATTTTATATTATCATTTCCTCGCTCTGGAAACAAGCGTAAAGCGCGCCCTTGAATTCCGCCACTTAACACACAAAGCCTTCAGAGTTCCGCGGAAAGTGGAACGGACGAGTCTTAATGGGAATGGAGTGTTTTAACACCTGGGAACCTCCCAGGTTCCCTCTGCCTACTTCGCTATGTGTGACATACAGCGAGAAGCGAGAAAAAAAAAGCAAAAATGACCTAATCCATATATGTAAACGTTGAATAACCACGTAGTAACTCAGAAGAGGTAAGAGACAACTAAAAATAGACACGACGCAAGACGTGAATCAGCTGATGTAAAGTGCATGACGTCGTGGCTGTGGCGACAATAGGGCTGGGCTATTCAGTGTTCCGTATATAACGCGCCTCTATATCCTACTCCAATCTACTACTCGGTTTAAATGCTATGTGATTTCGTCGTATGGTGCATGCCACAAACATTAAAGATGTCACACATATTTTCATATAATTATATGAAAAATTCTGTTTTCTGGCACAAGAGTGTGACTATAACGCAACGGTTGCGGGTTCGATCCCCACTCGAGAAAGTGAAATATTTATTTACGTTTATATTTCCATTTTCTTCGCTCTGGTATAGAGGCAAAGCGCGGCGTTGACTTCTGCCACTCAATACGCAATGCCTCCGGAATACGGCAGAAAGTGAGGAACGGAGTGTCTTAACACTAGGTTCCTTCTGTCTACCCTGCTGTGTACGGGATATAGCGTGAAGCTGATTTTTTTAATATAATTTATAGTAGTTTTTCAATTATAGTTACAATTTATATGATCATTATTTAAATCAGTTGAAACTGCAATAAATCGCAATTTATAATAAAAGTAGTTACACCACTCAATAATAATATATTTCATATAGATATTAAAGCCACAAAAATATTTCAAAAACCAATGAATGTGCCACTGAAATTATAATATTAAAAAAGCGGAGCAAACTTTTTTTTCGTAACTGTAACTGCTCGTTAATTTGGGTGAAGTCGGCGGGAATTTAATTTAGTTAAGGTTAGAGGGTCCATATTTTCGGGTTTTCATATGAAATTATTACAACTTAATGAGGTCTCTAACTTTATTACCTGCTGTTTTCTAATTTTAATAAAGGTAATTTTATTTCACAATATTGTATGATGGTGAAGTGTGGGTGGTAGTTAAGAGCATGTCTGATCTCTGAGTCATTACCATTACATGGATATATTTCACAACCAAGCGGTATTATACAAACATTTAATTTTTCCTTATAATTTTTCTCACGTCAAGATGGATTTTACAAAGCGAATAGTATGTGAATAACGTTTTTGTTACTATATTCTTTGAACATTCCGCTGTTCTCGTTATTTATTTACAATATTTTCTTTCTTTTTATGACATCTTTGCGTAAAGTTCAGTTCAGTTCTTAGTTTATGCCGTTCCGAGCGTGCCAGTCGAGCACTAATCACTTCGCCGATGTCACGCTGAATGGAGAACACACGAAAGAGATTGTACGGTAGAAAAGAGTTTGAAATTCAATTGAAATAATATATGCATGAAGTTGTTAAACAAACAATGAATACGTTAGTTACACTAAATAAGGTAGTAACTACTAATGATCAAATAATTATTATTAATTTAAGATCGATGATGCATGTATGATGGCCAGATTGTGACTAAACTTACAACGAAGGCCCCGCACCGGATGCAGCCATCGTCAGCTGATAAACGTATCAACTAGCGTACGAGCGGCGGGTACAGAATCGAGAGCGTGTACTTTTTAAATTAATATAGAAAATTAAAGGGTGCTTATTTTATTAGGTCTTGTCGTTATATTACTTTTATCTTTACCCATCCCCGCATGTTATTGCTTAGTAAATAAAGTGAACCTAGTGTATATACACTCTTTGCAATACATTCTGTTCTTATTTTTAGAACACACACTGAACACACTTCTTAGTGACAACTAAGCTAAACTTAGCTTTAATTGACCGGAGAAACGAAATAATATTTGAATCTATAATGATCTACCTGAGTGAGGACTCTTCCTACAAAAGGACTTTCCAATTGGACTGTGATGATTTCATACTTCTTATACATCATTCTATAATCCATTTATTACAATTTCTAATTAAATATACACTTTAAACCTATGAGAAACAAAATATCAGTTAAATCAAATTTAAATTGTACCATTTGCATCCAAGTTATACAATAAATAATATAATAAATGGGAAAAATAAAATCCCAATACCAATAATAAATGGTATGCTCCAGTAATAATGGCTTTGTGTATATTTTTATATCAAAATAGCAGAGTAAATATGAAATATCATAAACATTAGTAACTATAAGTGTAAGAAAAAAATATTAAATACCTCAACCAATATAAAGTACCTCAATGTTCTTTGTCTGAATGTAAATGTGACAGTTGTGGGTTCGACTCCCACTCAGGAAAATGAATAATTTTTATTTCTTTTTTGGTCTGGTAACCATACAAAGCACAGCATTGATTTCCACCATTCAACAGGTAATGTCTCAAAAATTGAGCAAAAAGTAAAAAGTGAGTAAAATGTTTTATTTAATAAAATTAATATGCTATATACTTTTTAATTTCGTTATTTGAAATGTGAGAGCATTTATATTCGAGCAGCGCAGTGTTTGACAATAAGTATGATTATTATGGGTTCAAACCCCATTTGGGACAAATTTTGAATAAGTAAATACTTTAATTTCTCCACTCTCGTTAATGGCAATGAATTCTGCCAGCCACCAAGTAATGTCTCAAAAATTCAGCAATACACACTTGTACAAAACTGTTCCACTGAACAGAATATATTAACACTATTTACATATTCGTTCTGCCACATTGCTATGTGGGAAAAAGATGCTTTTTTTTTATTATAATTACAGTTTGGAACCCTTTCTAATAAAATATTCAGCTAAAGAAAATTAAAGAAATATATAAGTCAGTCTATTGAATTGTTGAAGGGTATTACTAATATATGTATTATGTAAAACCATTTCATATTAATTTTCTAAGAAATAATGATTTAAGATGTAATGTAAATTCCATTTTCTATTTTATCTGATCATAAAAAACAATGAAATTAAACTTCCATTATGTATTATTGTTTAGTTTAATTAGATTTTTTATTAAAAGAATTTATGATAATAAATTAATACAATGATGATTATTGTATACCAAAATATGAAAATGTTGATTAATTTGAATTATATAATCCACTATTATATTGTATGAATATGAAGGTAATATTGCTTATTATTTTAATCATGTATTACTTTAATCAGTATAATCAATTATCTATCATTTACAGTCTAATGGGTGGGTATTAAAAAAAAATGTCTCAAAAATAAGATGGTACATAATATAAGTAATTATTCTCATGAATGGATGATCCATAATAGGCCACACTGAAGTACACCAACTTGACCGACATACAGCGTTAATTGGGGTAATTATTCGCGAAGTCATTAGTTAATTTTACCTTACAATGTTCTTCGTAAACAATAGCTATGTTTCCGATAAGTTTTTTTTAACTGTAGGCCTTCGGAACGCAACAAATTGTCTCATTCCAATGACAGTACGGACCGACCACTCTCGTTCAGCATTGAAGTCACGGGTGGGGCGAACAAAAAATGAAAACCTACAAAGTGTCTTATATAAATTTACAGGGAGAAACAAGGGGAGGAGAACTTCTTTTTAGGGCACGATATAGGCTTAGTGGGGCCACATCTTTCCGTATTCGAGGTCATCATGTAACCAATGGTTATGATCGGGAGATGAAGAGTAAAGGGGAGGCTTACCGCTTGGAGCGCCGCTAACCTGTCCTTCGTCATCCTTTATAGAAAATCACACACCAAATAAAGGTTTTATCTCGTTACACAATCCCATTCACAGATATTTTCCTAACAAACGTCACTATACTAAAGGACACGAACACTAGTTCACTTCACTCAAAAAATCGATACAACGAACGAACGAATCTTCCATCCATCAGTCTACTAAGACAAATATACCAAAGTTGTAGATGGCGTAACTGACTCTGAAGTATATGACGTCATTACTGCGGAAGTCGGTAAAGCAGTTATTCTAAATATCGTTACAGTATTTATTTGGTTTATCAAGTAGAATATTAAATTCATTTTTATAAACTTTTACTTTAAAATTGTTTTTATATTATTTCAAGACTATACATTATATAGCAAATATAAAACCGTTATGTTGAAAAAAAAATAGGTTCAAAAATAGAAGCTTACTTGACTACTGCAGTCATTGCGCCTGTCGATGTCAGACAAATCTTCCGTTTAGTTAAGTGACGCCATTGTGAGCCGTAACGACTTTTTAGAGCCCGGAGTTCCATCTCCAAATTCTTAAATAATCTTGGTAAATTGTGTTTTTATATATAGTGAATATATTCTAGGTGTATTATACTTTGCTTTTCTTATTATATTTTGTGTGTAACGTGTGTAGTTCTTCTGTATTTTTCGTTAAACTTCGGTACTGATGAGCTAAATTCCTATGATGATAGTTAAGCGCCATTCGGCTAAAACTTAAAACATTTTTAACTTGTCAGTGAAGAAATATCGTGAAATATATTTAAATTCTGAGTAAATATAATATATAAAGTAATCTTTTTGTTATTAGTTCGATTCGCTAATAAACAAAGACTTGACTTGTACTAATATGGCGCGTCATGTCTTGAGAAAAACGTTTTTTTTATCAACATGTCTTGTTTCAGAATTAGATAAATAAAGTACAGCAAAAATGGCAGATGATATGCCTACATTCAAATGTGTGCTGGTAGGAGACGGCGGCACTGGCAAAACCACATTTGTCAAACGACATTTGACTGGAGAGTTCGAGAAACGATATGTCGCTACACTCGGTGTTGAAGTACATCCATTAGTTTTCCACACAAATAGAGGGCCTATTCGGTTTAATGTTTGGGATACAGCTGGCCAAGAGAAGTTCGGAGGTCTCCGAGATGGTTATTACATTCAAGGACAATGTGCGATCATCATGTTCGATGTAACATCCCGCGTCACCTACAAAAACGTACCCAACTGGCACAGAGATTTAGTGCGCGTTTGCGAAGGAATCCCAATTGTACTTTGTGGTAACAAAGTCGACATTAAGGACAGAAAAGTCAAAGCTAAAACTATTGTATTCCACAGAAAAAAGAATCTTCAGGTAAGTAAATGAAACTTGTACTAAATTATTTGAAATATAAAATGTTTCAATTTAATATATTTAAATTAAAAAATTTAAATCAGCTTCACGCTGTATCCTGCTCACAGCAGGGTAGGCACCTAGTGTTAAGACACCATGCTTCAACGCCACGCTTTGCCTTGACACTAGAGCGAAGAAATGGTAATATAAACATCAATAAATATTTCACTTCCTCGAGTGGGGGTTCGAACCCACAACCGTCGCATTACAGTCACACCCTTATGCTGCTGCGCCATAATGGCCTCAATTTAATATATGAGTATTAATTAGTTCTTTTATGGTTTCAGTACTATGACATCTCTGCCAAGTCCAATTACAATTTTGAGAAGCCATTCTTGTGGCTGGCGAGAAAGCTGATTGGTGATGGCAACTTAGAGTTTGTTGCTATGCCTGCTCTTGTACCCCCTGAAGTCAACATGGACCCAAGATGGCAGAACCAGATCGAAAAGGAACTTAAAGAGGCGCAAGACACTGCTCTACCAGAAGAAGATGAAGACTTGTAAATATAGAAAAACAATAATTAAATTCCAGTGCCCTCTTGAAAATGTGATCAAAAAGCTTGTCCAGCTTATATTGAAAGGTTTTTCAGTAATTCATTCCATAAAATTTTGCAATTAGATCAAAAGTACTTTAATTTCAAGTACTCCATAACTAATAACGCCTAACTTTACTTTACTTTGCATGTCCAGTATATGCATGTACATTGAAGCATTAACTAGTGCATGTAAAGTATGTTAAGCTTTATTAACTTAACTATGAAATTTATGTCCTTAGTTCAATATTGTAATAAGTCATGGCATAATTTATGATTTTGAATAAGTATTTCATATTTTGTAATACATTCATAATTGGACTGTTTATACATGTTAATGTTTCCTTGTATTTTGTTTTTATAAAAGTATTATTTTTATAAAGAAAACTGTTATTAGAAGGTGCAGTGTTAGTCTCATAAACCAATGGTTATCTCACTCTTTATTATGCATTAAACACTCAGTTCCAACAGTTTTCTTTGTAAATGTTGTAAGCAACAATTTTTCATTAAGTGTGATTTTCAAAATGTTGATGCATGTAAGGGCTGACAATATTTCACTCTAAATTGTGGTGATACTTTTTCAATAAAGTTAAAATATTTATTTGTCTTTTATTATACCTTGACAATTTTTATTTAATTTTGTATTTGTATATCGATAGTTTCTCTTTGATATGTAGATAATAGTGTAACTGTAAAGCCTATGGATACCATTTTACTAATAACATCGACGGGCAGCTAAGAACATGAAGACAACTGCATTTTTGCCAAAATCTTTTTTTTACATAATTGAACTCCAAATTCATTGTTTTATCTTGTAATATATTTTTTTCGCCAAAAATGTTGGTTTTTACCCCGCTTTTCTCACGTACGTAAGACATATACACAATTTTTTAAAAATTGCCGAAGTACACTCGGATATATACAATAGTCCGTGTGTACGAGGGGTGATTTGGCGCGTTGACTTGTTATAAACAAAGATATCTGGCAGTTATTCGTTTCTACTTTGATGATCAATGATGATGCAGTTCTCTCACTATACTTGGATTGTTTAATTACCTTTTAGTGTTACCTAAGTATTTTACCTCATTATTCAAATGTAAATATTTGTGCATTTATTACAATATAATATGTAAGTATTTTATTAATATACAAAGCGTTGTCATGAATTATTGAAAAAACAAACGTGATTTCACCGTCCACGTCGACGTTTAAGGATAAGTAATTACCGTGTCCCAAGTAGAAGCGAATATATGACTCAGTTTTTTAGTCACTTCGAGCGGGCTAGAAAAAGACATTACCGTATTTTGAAAAATAATAAACATATTGAAATTTTGCCTATACTAAACAGTATATAATTTTATAATAATTAACTATTCCAAATTTGAAAAAGGTAGCTTCTTTATTGTAAAAGATATTACATTTTTGGCTTAAAAACGCTCTCCTGAAAAATAGTGATTTTGTAGATAGCCGTTTGCTCTTTGCTGCCGTCGACATATTCATAAAGTATTTTTTATTGAAGATTGTTAATTCAAATGTAAATAACCAAATCATTTTGAAATTGAACTAAAAACTCGCTTCGCGCTCGCTCGTACTTTAGGCTTTTTAGGGTAAGTGGCGGGAACCTAGTGATAAAACACTACTCCCCAGTTACACGACTGCATGTTGAGGCGTTCATACACTTGTGGCCCTGCACTACGACTGACCACAATATTTTATATTGTCTTAATAAATAAAATAGTAACACAATTTATTTCTAAAAAGTCATCGAAATAAAAGATGCGATCTTTTCTAATGTTTTATTTTCATATTATTTAAATGCGTAAATATAACTACAATGCTAATACTTAAATTACATAACAATCCTTTACTTCTTGGCCATTGCCTTTTCTCTTGCCTTCTTTCCTTCCAAGAGCTTGAGCCTGTCATCTTCAGAAAGGTTTTTGTTGATTTTAGCTATAACACCAGTTCCCAATGTCATGTCACCAAGCCGGAGGGTGAACCTTTGCCCAGGCTCACAAACCATAGGTTTTAGAAGTCTCAATTGCAAACTGTAATAAAAATATTGTTTTACTGAACATTTAGATAAAATTATAATTTGGTTTAATATTATATTAATTATGGAAACTTGTTTGTTTACCATGGTGCAGTGACACAATGTCTGATACAATAGTTGTGGGCTTGGGTTATTTTAAATTCAATTATTCTATCAATTATTTTCATTTCCTTGTTCTGATAAGAAAAGAAAGAACTGCATTAAGTGCTGCTGACTAGCACAGAATACCTTGAAATTTGCGAGGAAAGTTTTAAAAAGGGTAATAACACTAAGTTCCGTCTGGCTATATACAGAAAAGTAAAGTCAAAATAAAATATTAAAACAATTGCATACTTACGTTGCATCCTCTCCAGGCATAACCATTTCTTTATCTGGAATAGTAACTTGTGTGGCGCAATCCCATGTCATAGAGAACATTTGCAATTGAATGAAAGATGTGAATGGTTTAGAGCGACCACCCTCATCCTTGCTCAAAATATATACTGCAGCTTCCATACTGTCATGGGCTTTTACTGTACCAGGCTTCGCCATAACCATACCACGCTTAATTTGTTCCCTTTTAATGGACCTAACTAAAGCTCCAAGTTGATCTCCAGCCTGAGCCTCTTCTAAAGTCTTGTGGAACATTTCAACTCCAGTCACGGTAGTCTTCATAACTTTGCCGTGACCAACTATTTCAACTTCGGTGCCCTTCTTTAATACTCCTGTAACATAATAATAATACATTAATTATTCATTAATATAAAAATTTAGGACCCATACAAAAAAAAACGATGTTTTGACTCTGTTTATATTTATTGTTATTACTTGTATATGTCAGTAATAGTCATATAATTAATATTGATGATCAGAGAACAATAAAATAACAATAATAATGAAGTAAAAATTAGGTCCAAGTATCTATACTACCAATATTTAAATAATAAAAAAAAAACATACCTCTGTACAAGCGGCCAGTCACAACAGTGCCACGTCCAGGAATAGAATGAACAGATTCAACAGGCAAAAGGAAAGGCTTGTCTAATTCACGGATGGGTGTGGGAATGAATGAGTCAACTTCCTGGAGAAGTTTGCTGATGGCTTCTGCACCAATCTCTGGGTTCTTACCTTCCAAGGCACTCAAAGCTGATCCTGTAATAATGTTAAGTATTAATGATATTAATAAAATATATGCATAAGAAATAGTATCTGTTATTTTTTTTAGCTTTACACATTATCCCTAGATCCCTTGCCAGATAGATAGTAGAGATTGTTTCTATTAATTATTTAATAAAATTTTAAGGGCATTGTGGCAACAGCCTCTGACAGGAAATTTTATGATAGTGGAATCTAACCTCATCATTTATAGGTGGGAATAATTAATTTTTCATTTCCTTGCTTTTGTAACATGGAATTGTATGAAGAGAGTATGATATTTTGGTACCTTTAATGACAGGTATATTGTCTCCATCATAGCCCATTTCACTCATAAGCTCACGGATTTCCATCTCCACAAGTTCCACCATTTCTTGATCAGCAGCATCAACTTTATTGATAAACACTACAACATGCTGTATCCCAATTTGCTTGGCAAGAATTAAATGCTCCCTTGTTTGAGGCATAACTCCGTCTGTTGCTGCTACTACTAAAATTGCACCATCCATTTGAGCTGTTCCAGTGATCATGTTCTAAAAATTAAGATCAGTATAAAATAATTAAAATTTGTCAAATAATAAAACAGATATCTATATATATATATAAAAGGACATGTTCCCACTGACTGAGGTAAGACGCACACACAGCCATAACCACTGATGGTAGAAACATGAAATTTGGATAGATGTTTACTTTCGAAATCTGGACATCCACTAAGAAGGGATTTTGAAATATTTTAACCCTAAAAGAATGAAATAGGGGTTTAAAGTTTGTATGGATTTTTTTTAAATCAGCACCAATTTTTAAAATATTAAATTCAGACTCTTAAAAATATTTAATTGCACAAGTGTTTCATGATTTTTTTAGAATTCACCCCATAAGGGTGAAAATTAGCAAGCGAAGCTCCGCGCGTCGGCTAGTATACATATAAGTCTTCGCCCGTGTGTAATTTGAATTTACTAACAAATATATTTTTTTCAGTTTCAGATTTTGTGTATAGCAGGATAGGCAGAGGGCACCACCATTGGCAAGATTGACGAAAACATTGCATCATGCATTGAATTGCATTGCATTGAACACCAGAACACTGCTATGGTCACCAAACCCATAACCATCACACTATGGCCTTTTTTTTTTTCGTCTGGGAAATGCATTTACGCAGACCGCCCATACGGAAGGCGTGCCTTACGGATGAGCGGTACTGTGGGACTCACCGGGGAAACCGATCCTACCCACTAAAATCCAGCGAAAACCCTCTCCACCAAAATGAGACGCCGCAGGATCGCTCGCGCATACTACTACGACGCCTCGGTGGAAGGCCCACCTTTTGCAGGCCATCGTCGCTTTCAGGGTGCCCCTCCCAGCCTAACCCTCCCGCGGTAGCTCCTCTTGGGTAAGGGGAGTAAAAGGGAGGGAGGGTAGGGAGACACTAGGCCTGGATCGATAAATAATTCGAGAGGTTGTTTTCTTCATGGATTATTAAAATGGCATCTCTAGATGAATCTCGGAGTTAAGAGTGGTTTATAAATATAGGTCTTACAGTATGTATTCTATCCCACTGAACCAACAATGGTGCCTCAATATATATATATTGAGGTCATGGTGCTAGAGCACAAAAGTTTGACTGTAAATGCAAGATCTGGGTTTATACTCTCTCAGAGGAAATTAATTATTAAATATTTTACTAATTATATAAATCCTACTTCTGGCAAAGAATACTGTTTAGTTTTGCCACATAACATGCAATGCTTAGAGATTTTGGTGGAAAGTGGGAAAACAGTGTCTTAGCACTAGGTGCCCTCTGCATACCTGGTTATATGCAGGATGCAGTGTAAAGCTGAAAATTAAATTACATTAACAAACCTTAATATAATCAGCATGTCCAGGGCAATCTGTGTGTCCATAATGCCTCTTTTCAGTTTGGTATTCAACATGGGCCACATTGATTGTGATACCTCTTGCTTTTTCCTCTGGTGCATTGTCAATGTCAGAGTAGCCTTTCTTCTGTGCCAAGTTGAGATCAGCCAATACTGTAAAATATATAAGCTACTTAAAGGAACATTATTAAATAAAAATATTTTTTTTAGCTTTACATTTATTCAGCAATAACATCAACTTTTTACTTCATCAGAGATGTATTTTAGAAAATGTATAAAAAATTAAACATTAAATACAGGATTTGAATCCACAACTCTTTGAATAAGAATAAGTAAGTTTGGTTTATTGGACAGGACAGTTTCCAAGATTCACAGGTTGTCAACAAGTTGCATTAAATTTCTTTTACATTTTCTAAAATAATTTTAATCTACATTTTTAAAGTACACTTTCACAATATTCATATTTCATTATGCATATAAAAATATAGAACTTTCGTTTCGTAACTTTATTATTTATGTATTTTGTGTGGATCGTATCTACCATACTTAGCTATCTATCTAACTTAGCCATCACTTGTACAATAGAACCTTGTACCACCGGATGATGTGAATATAATTATTTATTTAACTATAAAGTTAAATAAAATTAATTTTTTACCTTTAGTAATAGCAGCAGTTAAAGTTGTTTTTCCGTGATCAACGTGACCAATTGTTCCAACGTTACAATGAGGCTTGTTACGTTCAAATATTTGTTTCTCAGCATAATTTCTCCGCAATATAATATTTAGTGGAGTTAAAGTTGGTAAACTAGACCTTAAGTGTGCACTGTGGCTTTGTTTCAATACCAATTTTACAGCTGAAATAACAATTTATTTATAATATAAGGTCTGGTTAAACAATAACAAAATAAAACAATGTCAAACCAAGCCTCCTTATAAGGCTATAAATGGTTTACATAATATTAAGAGGTTATAATTACTTGCCTCTTTCTATATTATTATTTAATTAAATTAAGAAATGGGTATATAAGCAATTTATGTTTACTCAATAAACAAAAACTCTTCATATTTTATAAGAAAACACTTTTAATAATAAAATCTATAGTATTGAGCTGCGTACCTGGGTTAACCAAATTTTTAGCAAATGATATAGTCGCCATTGTTATAGGCAAACCACACCAGTTGCTCTTAGATTAATAAAATATATTTTATTTTTCCCACTGCCTTTTAAAGCAGGATAAAACTATTTAATAAATTATTCAAAAATCACTCTGAAAAAATATTATACATATAGAATTAAATTGACTTTATCTTTTACCAAATTGCCACAGACAATCTAAAATCCAACTTTTTCCCTTAGATAAAAATTACTCGGCTTGGTTTCGAGTTTGAATAATAATCTGTGCTTCATGAATATCTATTTAATTAATATAATAACAAAAATTTACTTAAAATAAATTTATTCAATGTGAACAATAATTAGGTTTCTACCCAATGTAAAAATAAATTTCTAGTAACTTTTATTTTTTTATATTAATACACAAAAAGAAATAAGTAAGAAATATATTAAAATCATATTTAGAAAACAAAAGATTTTTTTGCAGTTGTTTCAAATTGTTTAAATGTCTTTTATAAATTATATACTTCCAGTCTTCCACGAAGTGGAAGGGGACGAAAACTTCTTAAATGTTGTAATTAAAATTAAATTAAATCAAATAAAATCAGCTTCACGAAGTGAAATATTTATTTACGTTTATATTTCCATTTCTTCGCTCTGGTGTCGAGGCAAATGACGGCGTTGAGTTCTGCCACTCAACACGCAATGCCTCCAGAATTCGGCAAAGTCAAGTAGTGTTAAAACAGTCCAACAGGCTTCCTCTGCCTACCGTGCTGTGTGCGGGAAACAGAGTGAAACTGATTTTTATTTTTTACTTCCTAGAAAAATTATATTTTTATGCTCTCCAAAATTTTGGCTTTGATGAATTTTACTGCTTAATTTGTGAGGGTTGGCTATTTTTCCCTTATATCTTGTAATAAAGCTATATTTTTTTAAACGAGGCTGTAATGGGAGCTCTTCAGCGTCATTTGCTTGTCTAATTGCAACTTCCAGTCTTTTTTTATACTTTTTATTCATTGCGGAAGATTTCACCAGATCTTTATTTTGCGAATATGGCTTGAGTTGTAAAGGAGTGAGCCATGCTCTGCTTACTTTAGTTGCATCATAAAAAACCACATGGTAATGTGTCTGCAATTGTAAAACAATTAATAATTTACTAATTACATTTTTTTACATTCATAGAGAATTTAGTGTTTAAGATATTTTTACATGTATAATATATTGTGTGGCTTTTGTAACACAAAATTTATTTAAATACAATTAATTTTTCAATTGGAGATTAAATCAGAAACAAGTAATATATTAAAGCAATATAAAGTCAAATACATAATTGATGTTAATAAAAAAACTCACAGGTACATGAGACAACCCATCTAGCCAGTAGTATTGTTCTTCATCTGGAGAATCATCTACCATGGCTGGCCACCATGGCCATTCACCAAGCTTGGCCAGTACGATGGAACCAGCCGCATATTCACCGTACAACATATTTTCTGTATCGTATATGGGCTCTTGGGGTGCAGAACACATATTTACAAAAATATCTGTAAATATTGTATAAGTAGAATGTATAATATGGCATGCACCTAATATATGCATTAGTAGTTTTTTTATTTTTTTTATTTCTGGGTGCTTAGATATTATAAATTGTATATAATTAATTATATTTAAAATAAAATGTTTATCAATAAACATATGTTAGCGTTGTGAATTTATTATAATGTAAAGTTATTTTTATTACTATTTTGTTGTTAAACTTTATTAGAATTATGGTATAATAATTCTAATAAAGTTGTTATTTTCTTTGGCTTAAATTTTTAAATAATATTTTGTGAAGTCAAATGACACAATTTTGTTATAATTGTATTTGTCAAGATAGTTGTTGATTTGACTAATAATATAAAAGGCATGGAATTAGTAGTCGGGATTCAGTGGTGGGTCCCGACGAGCCAACCCACTACTCGAACACCGCCTCCCATTTGCCTTCCACCATTGATCTGGTGGTTCACAGGGGGATCGCAGCTTTGGACCTAGAGACCCTCTCAGACGCCTTCGGCTCCGACCACCTACCCGTCCTCGTTCTACTCTCGGGCAGAATGACGTTGGCCGGTGGCCCACCTTCCTCCAGAAGAATCTGCTGGGAGAAATTCGAGGCCCTCCTCAATCAGAAGCCTCCAAGCGTAGAGCCTCTCAACAGCGTCGAGAGCATAGACCGCCTGGAACACGAGCTGACGTCCTCAATCCAGACTGCAATGCGCGACGCCACTCTTCCCGTCACTTCTCATGCACGTCCGCCAATCCCACGGCGGGTACAGGTGCTAGTCGAGCGCAAAAGGAGGATTCGCGCCGACTGGCAGGTGTCCAGGGACCCTAGCCTCAAACGAAAGCTCAATAAACTCATTGAAGACATAAGGGCCGCCCTTGAAGACACGGCGAGCGACGCGTGGGACCGGCGAATTGCGGAGGCGCACGACGACCAGCCCTCGCTCAACAAACTATGCCGCCAGATAACAAAGAAGAAACCTCCGGTGAGACCTCTTCTCCACCCGGACGGGACCCTCCGCTACTCGGCGAGCGACAGAGCGGAGATCATGGCGGACTACCTGTCAACGCAGTTCAGACCCAACCCCAGCGAGCGTCCGGAGCGCCATGCGGCTATAGAAGCCGAGGTCGAAAATCGCCTGCGCTCTCCTCTTCTACCATTGCCGCCACCACCCTTCTTCTCACCTTCATCTGTAAAGAAGGAGATCCTACGCTTGAAACCGAAGAAAGCCCCTGGCAAGGACGGGGTTACCAACGGGGCTCTCCGACACCTCCCGCCAAAGTACATCGCCAGCCTCACCAGACTCTTTAGCGCCATTCCGCGCCTGGGTTACTTCCCTCAGGCGTGGAAAGAGGGTCTGGTGATCACGATTCCTAAGCCCGGGAAGAACACGCGACACCCAAAGAGCTACCGCCCTATCACCTTATTGAGTTCTACAGCCAAACTGTTCGAGAAGCTTACCCTCCCGCTTCTCATGCCGCACCTACAGCCGCGGCCCGAGCAGTTTGGCTTCCGCAGTGGACACTCAACCACGCTACAAGTGGCAAGAGTCCTCCACTTCGCCGCCGCTACCTTCAACCGGAAGGAGAGCCCAGCAGCAGCATTCCTGGATGTGGCCAGCGCCTTCGACCGCGTTTGGCACCCTGGACTGCTCTTCAAGATCCTCAATGCCGGCATGCCTCACCACCTCGCTCTCGTCCTAGCCGCCTTCCTCCGTGGCAGGACCTTTCGTGTGAGAGTTGAAGGAAGCATCTCCAGGAGTCACCCAGCCACAGCAGGCGTGCCGCAGGGCAGCACCTGGTCCCCGGCGCTTTACTCCAGCTACACCGATGACGTTCCGACGATTAAGGACACCACGCTGGCTTTGTATGCGGACGACATCGCCCTCCTCACGAAATCACTCAACCCCTCCCACGCCGCCGTCAAGCTCCAACGGGCCCTCAACCTGCTGCCTAACTGGCTAGCGGAGTGGAGGCTCACCATCAACGTCAGCAAGACTCAGATCGTACTCCTTCGGATCGCATTCTCAAGTTGACCTCCTCCGACTCAGCCTACAGGGCCAGACAGATCCCTTGGAGCCCCCACGCCACCTACCTGGGAGTGGTGATAGATAGGAGGTTGACCATGACGGGGCACATCCGCAAAGCTGCCAGCTCCGCCAAGACAGCGTTGTTCCTGCTGCGTCCTCTTCTTCGTTCGCACCTGCCGCTGCGAACAAAACTGGCGCTCTATAAGACATATGTGAGGACTCGCCTCACATACGCGTCACCGGGGTGGTACTCCCTTGCCAGCC